>JAOXYA010108805.1:0-10702 GCA_028565675.1 Sorex palustris | reverse complement strand
CTGTCACTGTCCTCCCATTGTTCATCGATTTGCTCAAGCGGGCCCAGTAACGTCTCCATTTTGGGACTTGTCGTTACTGTGTTTGGCATATTGAACACGTCACGGGGAGCTTGCCAGGCTTTGTCGTGCGGGCGAGATACTCTCGGTAGCATGCCAGGCTCTCTGAGAGAGGGGCGGTGGAATCGAACTCAGATTTTTAAATATTCAAGAAAAAGGACAAAGGATCGTTCTGAGAGCGCCGCCATACTAAGGCCCGGGAAACCAATATCGCTGGATTCTCGGCTATGCTGGAATCAGCACTGAACCCCTTTATTCATGAGCGTTCCTGGGAGGGTCTAAGACCTGCACCATTAATGCAAAAAAGAAATGTTTGGAAATATTGTCTCAAAGATAATTTATGGGAAGACACAAAAGGCTATGTTTCGGTAATCTGATCTATTTTATGCCAAAAATCAGGCATATGCCTTGTGGACATCAGTGCTGAAACTCCCCATGGCAACGGAGTCAGATGCCCCTTCTAAGGGACAGAAGAAGAAGAGAAGCAAGTCCCGACCCCCACAAAAACAAACTCGCTGGTCCAAGGGCTCACTTAGCCCCTGAACTCACAGGAAGAAGATGTCTGTCAAGAAAACTTTGAACTTAAACTAGTAGGTTTAACTTAAAAGCCTTTCCAATTCCCGCTGAGGAAAAAGACCATTAAAATTAGCCATTCCACAAAGCACACAGAACCAGACCATGAAGATCACCTATCCTAGGGAAAAATCAGAGAACCAAAAAAGAAAGACAACCAAACAGAAAAACTAATCTCTTTGCCAAGAGTTAGTAAGAGGGGGAAAAAAAAATCGCCATTACTGTTCTCAAACTTAATTAGGCCTTTCATATCAATAAGCTGAAATATCAAGAAAATAACCAGATCCCTTACAATCCAACTGAAAACCAGAGGAAACGAGTGAGGTAAAGTCAGTCCACAATTCAAGAGGAGACGCCGGCAGACCCACAAGGAGACGCCCGCAGTCCCACGAAGAGACCCCACAAACGCACGAGGAGACGCCCACAGACCCACGAGGAGATGCTCTCTCTGGAAGGACAGAGTGGAAGGAGCTCCCGAGGGGGGCAGTGGCAGGAAAGGAAATCTCACAAAACAAGAAGGCAAACTCCTCAAGAGTTAAAGAAGGGCTTCAAATCTGTGGGGCCCACCCCATGCCGAGAAAGATGCTGAGGCCGAAAACCAAACACGAGCCCATGCATCGCCACCGATTCTCAGCACACCCGCAAGGCCAGAGCGGAGGAAAGGGGCACACAGCTCTGGGAATGGAAAACTGCGAACTCTGACAGAACCCACCCTCACAGAGCGGGGGCCAGGGGACAAACGAGCGTGGCCTTCAGCTCCGTGCAGGGCCAAACTGCCCTCCAACTGCAGAACAGGAGCCTGTTCATTTCCCAGGGCTCACAGCCCTGGAAAAACTGAGTCCGGGGGCTGGAGCAATAGCACAGCGGGTAGGGCGTTTGCCTTGCACGCGGCCAACCCGGGTTCGATTCCCAGCATCCCATAGGGTCCCTCGAGCACTGCCAAGAGTAATTCCTGCGTGCAGAGCCAGGAGGAACCCCTGTGCATTGCTGGGTATGACCCAAAAAGAAAGAAAAAAAAATAGAAGAAGAAGAAGAAGAAGAAGAAAAACTGAGTCCAAGACAAAGACATGAAGAGTAGAAAAAAAGACTAACCCCCAAAGCAGTCAGGCCTGAGCAACTCCAGAAAACTAACGCTAGGAAACCAAGCCCCCGGAAGATGAGGCCAGCGGCCGTACTGGGGAGGAGCTGCGTGAGAAGGTCTGCTCACCTTGGGGTTACAGACTCTGGTCTGTGCAAATGTGCACAAGCGCAAATGAAATGTGTTTTTAAAAAAGCAAGTAGGAGTAGACCTGCCCCACCTGCAGGATAGTGAGCCCAGCACCCCATCAGGGAACATTCCAGAAGCCCAGAGCACACACAAGGCTTCAGGGCGAGGCGGAAGACAGGCCATGGATGGCTCCTTCACATCATAAGCCACGTGGTGAAAAAAAAAACACGGGTGCACTGAATTCCACTGTGCAACAATGCACCAAAGCCGCTAACATGTCAGAAGTACCGATGAGCTCAGGGGAAACACACACACACACACACACACACACACACACACACACACAAAACATTTGAGTCTCTATTCATACAGTGACTCACCAAAGCAGCATCAACAATTCGGTTTCTTCCCGGGCTGGGAAGAGCCTAAAAAAAAGGGAGAATAACAAAGATCATTGAGGACGGCCTATTTCAACAGTGGCGAGCCATTACCCAAAACAACGACGAAATAAAGGGAAATAAAGGAGGAGGAGGAGGAGGAGGAGGAGGAGGAGGAGGAGGAGAGTAGTGCCGACAGCTAAAGAAAGGAGGCCAAAGGGGACAGACTGTGTAGGAAGTAGTCCCTGAGCAGTGCCAGGTGTGCACCCCCTCACCCCTGCACACACGCACACACACACACACACACACACACACACACACACGTCAAAAGCTACGGAAAAGAGAACCCCAATGTACATCTCTCTTTCACTGATGACTGGTGCTTTTATCAGTCAATGGGATTTTTATCAGTCAATGGATTTCACCAAGCTTTTGCCTCTGTGGCTAGGAAAACAAAAGCAATTTCAGGGAAAGAACAAATAAGTAGATCATAGAACCAGCTCACCCACAGCCATAAGAATCCCCCTACATGCAATCTACCTGCTGGGGGGCAAAAAAAAAAATCAGAATACCAAACTCTCTAATGCAAACTAGGAGAAAGAGAAGACAGAAGAGCCCAGGCCCCACAGCAGTGACCCGGGAGGCCTGACCAGCCTTTCCTAGCATCCTTGGGATCAAGAGGGAACCTTCGCATGTTCGGGAGCAAAAGAGAAAAGGAGAGGAATCATCACAGCAAAAGATTGGTGAGAAGACTCCAAATAAAATAAAAACAACCAATTTTAAGGTGCACCTGAGACTTAAAAATATTCTAGAACTTTGAAAGAAATGAGAAGTAAAACAAAAAAAAAAATCATACCAAATTTCAATTAAGAAAACAGTAATAAAAGTCATAGAAATCTATTAGAAATGTCCAAAGACAAGGCAGACAGCTGACAACTGAAGGAAAGGAAGAAAGCATTTGGAATAACGGAGAATGATGTGCGAAAGAGTGGAACCTAGAGCTTACCAGACGAGACACGTGTGTCCGCTCACAGGGACCACCACGAACGTGGCTGAGACAAAGGACGGAGCAGAACCGATGAAGGGACATACTACAGTCGTGGAGCAGAGAAGAGCAGCAAAAAGAGAACGCTTCCCAAAATGATGGCGAAGCAATGCCATGCCGATCAAAATCCCAAAAACGTGTTTGTGGGAATCGGTAACTCATTCGAACATCTGCAGCGTTTGTTTTTTAAATCAAGAAAGCCTAACTATCACCACACCACTTGAAATTCAATCCCGGAGGTGGGAAGATGGGAAGGAGCACTGTTCCGGGAGCCAGAGCGTGCAGTGTCTGGGAAGGGGAGCCTCGCCTCGCTTCACACCCCGGCCCTGCTCGCGACTCCCAGGTAGGACGCCAGAGAGCCCGGCAAACGGTTTCTTGCTGACCGAGGCACGCAACTTAATCAAAACCCGACAAGAAAGCAACTAACGGCGGTATTAATGTGCCTTTACCTGCTGGGTTCTTTCCAGTAAATTAAGCTGTTCGTAACCCAGATGGGACGGGAGGAATTCTTTCAGGATGGGACTATGTGTTATTGATCGCCGGAGCCCCAGGGGCCTCGTCGGGACCAGGTACATAAATTAGACCTTAAATATAATTGCTGGATGCTGATTTAAGAGTACACGCTGAATCCAATAACTGGTGGGCCGACACTGCCGGATTCTAATGAAAGTGTTTAGTTTTAATCAACAAAGGCAATCTTGGGCTGTGTACTTTTTAAGGGCAGACTGACACAGTCTCTTTCTTCCTCGTGTTCGTTCTAACATCCCCGCATCCTGGGCTTTAAATAAAACTCAGGCTACTGATGCCGGAAAATATTGCCAAGGAGATAAACTCATATTTCTCCTGTTTCCGTATAAAATGTGCCGTCATCTAACACGGCTGTAGAAAGACACGGAGGAACGTGGTTTCACTCCTGTCACCAATTCTCACAGGTTTGATCGAAAAAGATATTTCCTACAAATATAAAGATAGACGCTGCACTGGTAATTACCCCCTTTCAAAGATTTGAGTCTGAAATACACAAAGTTTCTCTACCTTCTTAAAAGTTTTACAAAATGCGACCAAAAAAATAAAAAGTCAATGTGCAACTGGAAGGTTCAACAGTGTCTACGATTAAACACCAGAGAGCTCTGCACCCCCTCAGAACCAGCAGAGTGGCTGGCGCATGGACCCACGGAGATACGAGACACAAAGATACAAGACACACGCAGACACAGACACACAGACACACACCCTCTGATCATAAATTCCTTCCTATTAAGAGATGAAATGCTAATTTTTCAAAGCAGAGCCTGTCCTTGCACAGAATCTCCACTGTGTCAGCATGCGGGGCTCTGCCTCTGACTTAGATGTGGTTATTAAAATCTATTTGGAGAAAATGTGTGTGTGGGGGGGGCGGGGAGTGGGCAAAGACTTTTAACTATGGTTAGCTCTAACAAACCATACAAAAAAGACCAAATGGCAACAAAATGACGACTTATCTACGTCATCTACAGTTATCCGCTGGCGAGCGGTTCCAAGACCTTGCCAGACCTTAACTCACTCATTTCTTTCAGTAGAAGAAATAGTGCTGGGGGAAGGAAGGGGAGGGGAGAGCAGCAGCCAATAGAGAAAGAAAGGCTCTATCGGGGTTCACCCCTCACCCTCACCCCCAGGGAAGCTTTATACATTGGAGGAATGATCCGACAGGACACCTCCAGCTGCCTGAACTAACCAAGGACACACGGCAACGATCAGGTCACAGATGTCAGCTCTGCAGCAAACTGCACTGCTCAGCTAAAGGGAGCCGACCCGCAGACAGCAGACCCCGACAGACCCGCAGACACAGACACAGACCCCAGCAGACCCGCAGACAGACCCCGATAGATCCGCAGACTGCAGACCCCGACAGACGCGCGGACACAGACCCCGACAGACCCACAGACAGCAGACCCTCTGGGCATCCCAAGAGCGACCCGCACCCATCAGACCCTCCCGGCACAGCCCCGATAGACCCGCACAGCCGGGCTGGCACAGGCAGCCTCGGGGCATCAGAGAGCAGCGGAGAGACAGCACAAAGCCCACCCACAGAGGGAAACTGTTCTGAGCAAGAACACACGCGCGTTAACCGGAAGTCTGGACCGACACCCCACCACACAGTCTCCTTCCCATTGTGTGGCCTTCCGTCCAAAGCCACACAGGAAAGGTGACACTAATACACTTAAGCAAGAAACAGCAGGCACACTGAAACAAAACCTGAGGAAAAGGCCCATGGAGATGCAAGTGTGCAAATGGAGGTTCTGCAACGAACTATGTAGCCCTCATTAAAATGATCAAACTCATGATGCAATTTCAAAATGTCTATCTCCCTAATAAGTGATAAGCCATCGAAGTCCTTTCACATATGGCTTATTTTTAAAGAAATTTAAAATTTTTAACCCTTTTTCTTATAGCCTGGAATAGGTGATTTCCAGAGGAACGTATTGGAATTTAAAGAGGTAACAGTAAAAATGGTCACTAATGTAAAGACTTTTTTTCTTCTAGAGGTAATTTTTCAATATTAGATAGGACACAATTATTATCATTTGACCACCAAAAATAACCAACAAATAAAGTTAACGTATACCTATAAAATCTAAATACACCAACATATTTCAAACCCTGAAGTTCATTACTTAACATTCCTGTCCAAAAATAAATCTTATTAAAAAAAAGTAATCTTACATGCAGATACAATTTTAAGGGCAGATATATTTCCTTAAGAGTAAATTGATGTTCAACAGGTAAACATGTCGCAGCCATAAGCAGGGACACATCCAAACGGCAGTTTTCAAGTAATTCTCCGAACAGCCTAGTTTTCAAACGGTAAACACACTCTGGCCCCACGAACAAGGAAAGCTGCGGGCCGGGTCCCAGTGAGGGATGACGAGGGCGGACAACGCCCGGACCAAGCGTGACCCCGTCAGACTTCCGTCCCACGCGTCTCACTAGAAACTCCCAAACTGCTACCAGACACAAGAAATACATACCCATTTTTCTACAATGGCATCTACGTGTTTCTGTATGACAGTTTGCCATTACAAAATGGTGATGATAAACATTTCATTACCTAGCAATCTGCTATTATCTCTTTATCGACTACTGATTTTATTTCTAACACTTAGCATTTGCTGCGATTAAGAGCACGGGAAGCCCAAAGGATAATTCAGTAATAAAATTCACCTTTGTTATGGTTTTTGCTTTCAAACCTCCGTTCTCCACAACACTGAGGTCCAGTTTGCCATCATCCTTACTTCCTATAGCTTTAAGTCCTTGCAAAAGAATATCGCGTAGATTTTGATAAAGAGGTTTCTCAGCATAGTCCAGGAATTTCACTGTTTCCAAGTATTTAGCAATTTCACCTAAAGGAGTAACACAATTTTGCAATTCTTTTAAATCACATTTACGATAGATTTACTTCTTACTTCTAGAAAAGAATTCACGGTTCTAATAAAATTAGACAGCAAACACAATCTTGTTTGTTTTTTCAATAGGAAATGCTGAACTCAGGAGGTGTTGGGTAAGTCAAATAAAAAATGTATTTGAGATACAGTGTAAAAACACTTTTGTAACTATGAGACACAGTAAGATAGACGACAACCTTAAAATTTAAATATGTACAGAAATAACGGCTGTAGTTTTAAGACTATAAAAAATACACAAGGAACTAGAATAAAGATCATGAAGCAAATTGTCCTGAAGTACACGAATTTAAGAGCCACTATTTTTTGCCAAGAAAGTCATTAGTAGTACAAAAGATAGCAGCACACTCTGTGTAAATGAGCAATAAAACATACTGAAAACAAGCTGAAGGGAGGAGAAAGAAGAAAGACTTGGTCTGTCCACAGAAGAGAAAAACCAGTTTCTGAATGTTAAATGTTTACTGAGGCAAAATCGTATCCACGAAAAGAAACCTCACTGGTCAAGAACAACACCTGTCAAGGGAAGATCTCATCTCTGGAAACAGGCACTCTGGTGAGGGTGTGGTGTCAGAACGATGCGTGCACAGAAAGTTTAATCAATAGTATTGTAAATCCTGGTACCTCGATAAAAAACGTTTTATAAAAAAAATAAATGCACCTTTCAAGTCCCACCGACATATATGCTCCATCATATCTTTGCCCAATGTGTCCATCCACTCACACTGGCTCATACATGGGCTCTTGGGTATATGACGGTTACTCAAATCCCAAGCACCAAACCTGCCTCTTTGCACCTTCCAGGGGCTGGTCACTGAGAATTGGAGTTCCTCGGTCAATGCTCTCCTCTTCCCACACCCCAGGCCTGTGAATTCAAGGACCTTAGAGGGCTCCCTTCCTCCCCATCTCCCTCCCCTAGAAACGCGGGACAAAAGGGTTCTATAGAAAACTGAAAGCAAACATCACTAAGCATGTAAAATACTGAACACTCCCACTTGGAGAGAAGAAAACGGCAAGGCTGTCCACTTTCATCGCCTCTCACCAGTGTGACAGCAACCTCCACTTTTGCCGATACAGTATGGCAAAACAGGCAACAGAGGGACATGAAAGGTGTAAACGTTAATTCACTAGGGAGAGAGTTTATGTGGAAAGCCTCAGGGGAGGGGCCTGAGCGATGGTACAACAGGCTGGGCGTCTGCCTTGCACACAACCGACCTGGGTTCAATCCTCAGCACCCACAGGGTCCCCCGAGGCCCACCAGGAGTGACCCCGAGCACCAGTGGGTATGGTCCAAAAACGTCCCGATATTTAAAGGGAACCCAAGGGATGTTCAAAATCCTCCTGGGAATGTGACTGAAAGACTCAGTAACACAAGCCCGTCAGATGCTGACCAGCGCCGGACGCTGCAAACTCACTCTCATTCTGGCGCACCAGGAAGTAGGTGTGTAGAACCGACAGGTGACTAGCATTCGCATGGACACGGACAAAACTAAGCAGAGCCGAAGAGCAAAGCACGAAGGCACCAAGCACAAGCAGGCACAACCCTGACTGAAACAGAAAACCCGAGGCCACGACCCCCTCTGGCTCTCTCTCCGGCCGGGATCCAGAGACTCGGAAATAAATCTCCAAAGAGACCAGGAAATCTCAGAGATTCTTCTGGACCCCAAGCAAGGCTGAGTCACCCGGGGCAGCCCAGAGGGGTGGGTGAGTCCAGCCCCCGCCCAGACAGCCCCCGCTGACAGCCGAAACCCTCCACACTCCACACTTGCAGCCACGCTCACGGCCAGACTCCAGTGTTTGGGACAAGCCTCGTTCAGAAATTAATCTGCTGAAAACCTCAGGTGTGTCGGTCTTGTGACTGAAATCTCCGGGCTTTCACAGAGTCCGGGATGGGCTACCCCCCCCCATCTCCCTGTATTTCCAGAGGCCCCGGCAGTCATACACACACCCCCAAAACACCACCCGGTTAAAAAATTATCTCCAGTTGTATCATGTTAAAAATTCTGGACCTGGGGCTGGAGCAATAGCACAGCGGGTAGGGCGTTTGCCTTGCACGCAGCCAACATGGCCAACCCAGGTTCGAGTCCCAGCATCCCATATGGACCCCCGAGCACCGCCAGGAGCAATTCCTGAGTGCATGAGCCAGGAGTAACCCCTGAGCATTGCCGGGCGTGACCCAAAAAGCAAAAAAAAAAAAAAAAAAAGGCAAGGGGACCCTGTGCACAGAGCTGAGGGCAGAACATGGGTTGGCTGCATGCAAGGCAAATGCTCTCTCTCCAGGCCCGTGCTGACATTGTTTTGTTTGGTTTATGTTTGGGGGCCCTGGGGGTGCAGGGCAGACCATGTGGTCCTAGGAATCAACCTGGACTCCTGCATGCAGTTAACACGCTCAGTGGCTGACCCACAGGTCCCTGGGGTCCACACTTTTTTTTTTCTTTTTGGGTCACACCTGTCGATGCACAGGGGTTCCTCCTGGCTCATGCACTCAGGAATTACTCCTGGCGGTGCTCGAGGGACCATATGGAATGCTGGGAATTGAACCCGGGTCTGCCGCGTGCAAGGCAAACGCCCTACCCGCTGTCCTATTGCTCTAGCCCCAAGTCCACACTTTTTGAAGGGTGCCACACTGAGGTTCAGAATATAAAAGGGCATCAGGGAAATAGCTTGAAGGTAAAGCACTGCCTTTAGTGCTTCCTTTATATAAAGGCCCTGGGCTCAATCCTCACCACTTTTTCCCTCCTCCCCAAGAAGCAAAATTCAGAACTAAAGGCAGAGAGGAAAAGGCACCCACAGACCCCCATCTCCCGTCCAATTCTGCTGCTCAGAGGCCACCAACGACATCGGACCTTCCTAACTTTCTCAGATGCAACGTCTGTGCGCAACATACTCAGTTTGATACCTAGCCACTGGTCCGATGCCCGGCACCATGTGATTCTCTGGCCATTGCCAGGACTGACCCTAGCACCACCAGGTGTGGCCCCAACCTCCACTGGCCCCCAACAATTCCTTTATTCTTAAAGCAAGCTTAAGGAACACACCACAAGCCTCTGTTGGTTTGGGCTTGAAATAATAATAACTTCCGTTAGTAATGGAATTGAAATCTCACACTCCCACTTGGTTCAAAGAAGCCAAAGTAAATGATATCCAGTGATTGTACAGTAGCTCCGGGCCAGAGTGACAGAAAACAGGGAGGGCGTTTGCTTCGCATGTGACCAACATGAGTTCGATCCCCGGCACCACATATGGTCTCCTAAGCACTGCCAGGAGTGATCCCTGAGCACAGTCAGGACTGAGCTCTGTTGGGCATGGCCCCCCAAAAACTAAAAAACAAACAAACAAAACAACCAACCCTGAGCACAGTTCTTCTAGAGTTGCTCTACCTTAGTTCCAATTTCTCAGTTCTACCCACAGGTTCAAAGATATTATGAACAGGGGTCAGAGAGATAGTACAAAGGGTAGGGCACTTGTCTTGCACAAGGACGAGCTGGCATATGATCCCTGGACCTGCCAGGAGTCATTTCTGAGCACAGGGCCAGGAGCAAGCCCTGAGCACTGCCCGGTGTGCCCCCCCCCCCAAAAAATTCAATTAAACTTTATCAGAAGAATGTATGTCCGAAAAGAACTGCGTGTAGGGTGTTTAAGACTATCTTCAGCTTCAAGCATCTGTTAGGAGTCTTAGAACGTCCCTTCCTCCCAGATGAGGGGCAGACAACCACCTATACCTCCAAGTGCATTTCCTGACTACAATTGTTTCAGTACAGAAAGCAGTCAGAAGAGGACAAGCATGAGTGTACTTGGAGAAAACGTGAGGTTAGCAGGGAGGTGCCGGGAAGGTCACCGAACCCCAAAGCTTGCAGAAGCTCTATGTGGGGGGATGTTATCTCTTCCATTCACTTTTTTTTTCTTTTTTGCTTTTTGGGTCATACCCAGCGATGCACAGGGGTCACTCCTGGCTCTGCACTCAGGAATTACCCCTGGCGGTGCTCAGGGGACCATATGGGATGCT
>JAOXYA010108796.1:0-10702 GCA_028565675.1 Sorex palustris | reverse complement strand
TGATGTTCTCGAGGGTGGCACTGAAGAGTTTTGGTGAAATGGTATCACCCTGCCCCTTGCGGAGCCCAGAGTCCTCACCCCCTACACACCAGCCCGACCAGACACTCCCCACAACCTTGCAAGAGGGGTGCAGGGCCTCACGGCCGCATGTCTCAGCCAAGCATGAGCGAAGGGTACAAACCAGCTTTCACATGTCCCCAGCCCAGAGCCCCCCCCCACACTGTACCCTTGTAGTGTCTAATCGCCCCTCTTGTATTTATCTGCAGAAATATCTTCCCTTCCAACCTGGTGTCTGCGACCTTCCGCTCAGTGAGTCCTGGGATGTCCTGGGATGGGGGGCCTGGAAGGACACGGGTGATTGTAACTGGGGGCCTCATGGGGGGCAGTCCCTGGAAAAAACTCACCAAAAGTGCCACACTCGTGCATGTCCAGGCCGAGTGACAGGGTGCCAGGGGATCTCAGGACTCAGCCATGCCCCGTGTGGACAAGAAGATGGGTTCTATGGGCCCACCCTTCCCCACATACACACCTTCGTTTCTAGTTCTTGCTGTGTGACACTGAGCAGGTGTCTTGACCTCTCTGAGTCTCAAGCACGCCTCTGGAGAGTGGAGGGTAGTAGCGGTGCTGTCAGTGCAACCACAGTGGGAACTTCCCGGAGAATGGTACAAGCATGCCCGCCACAGGCATGGTGGTTTGTGCACTGCTGGTGCCCATCTGAAGGTTCGATGAGACTGACATGTCTCCCTCTTCTCCCTGCAGTATTCTACCTCCTATGTGCCCCAAAACATCAGTGGAAACTTGGTGAAGGTAAGCAGGGGTGCGGCAGTGGATCCTCTTTTTGGCCCTTCGGGTGGTTTTTCCATTCTGTCCTGCCACTCCCCCACCCCTTTTGTCTGTTTTCTTGGTATTTCTGCCAGTTAGTGTCTGATTCAATTTTAACTTGGAAGTTCAGGGCTGGGATGATAGTTCGGTGGGGAGGGTGCTTGCCTTGTACGCAGCTAACCTGGGTTTGATCCCCAGCACCCCATATGGTCCCCCCAAGCCTTACCAGAAGTCAGTCCTGAGCAGCAGTAGGTGTGCCCCCCCCCAAGTAAAAGAGCAAAAATCTTAGCTTCTTGGGGGCTAGAGCAATAGCACAGCTGGTAGGGCGTTTGCCTTGCACGTGGCCAACCCGGGTTCGATTCCAAGCATCCCATATGGTCCCCTGAGCACTGCCAGGGGTAATTCCTGAGCGCAGAACCAGGAGTAAGCGCTGTGCGTTGCCAGCTGTGACCCAAAAAGAAAAAAAAATCTTAGCTTCTTTCTTTTTTTGGGGGGTAGAGGGGTTCACACTCAGCAGTGCTCAGAGGTTACTCCTGACTTTGCACTCAGATCACTCCTGGCTGTGCCCAGGGGACCCTATGAGATACTGAGGATCGAACCCGGGTCAGCTGTGTGCAGGGCAAATGCCCTCCCCCGCTGTCCTATGGCTCTGGCCCGGGTTGTATTTTTCCCTGCCTTTCTGGACACCTCCATTCTGTGTCCTCTTCTCCCTCCCTGCTGCCCCGTTCTGGCTGGCCCAGGCCCCCACTGATCCTTTCCTCTCCCACCCCTCTTCCCCTCCACCCGCTTTGGAGTTTTGCCTCACTCTAAGCAGTGCTGGGGCTCCAATCCAGGGCTGCCTCAGGCCAAGTGTGTGCTGTGGACTCTGGCCCCACACCCCGACAGTCTGTAGCACTCTCCTCAGACCTGCCCCATCCCCCCAAGTGTGGCCTGCAAGAGATGCCCCAGGCTCCTCACCAGTGCTCCCCTGTCCTGTGCCTCTGTCCCGCTCTTCCCACTCCAGCCACTGTGAATTTCCTTTTTTGTGTTGTTTTGTTTTGTTTTGAGTCCACAACCAGCAATGCTTAAAAACTACCCCTGGTGAGGCTGGAACAGTAGAATAGTGAGTAGGGCATTTGCCTAGCACGCAGCCGACCTGGGTTTGATTCCCAGCATCCCATATGGTCCCCTGAGCACTGCCAGGAGTAATTTCTGAGTGGAGAGCCAGGAGTAACCCCTGTGCATTGCTGGATATGAACCAAAAAGAAAAAAATATACCCCTGGCTCTGTGGTTGGGGATCACTCCAAGAGGGGCTCAGGGGAGCCGTATAGGGTGCCAAGGACTGAACCCAGGTTGGCCATGTGCAAGGCCAGTGGTTTTCTTCCTGCTATTGAATGTCCATATCCCTTAGTATCTAGACTGGTGCATGATATTTTCTTTCTAGAACTTTCTTCTAGCCCCTTCCTCCAGATAGCCCTCTCTGGTTTCACTGCTCTCAACCTCAGCAACCCACCGCCCCCCCCCCGGTTATCTCCCCAGTCTCCTGCATTACTGCCCCTTATTCCACCCCAACCCATTCTTGGGCCATTCCTGATGATGGGGTGTCTTTTTCCTGTCCCTGGGCCGGGAGTCTTGGGAGGGAAGACGCCTTATCCTGTCAGCATTGTCCAAGAGCAGACCCCCAGGAATTGTGCTGCTGGCTGGAGCATCGCCCCCTCAGTCCCTGTATTGTTTCTTGCCCAAAGGTGCCCACAGGGAAGGAGGTGGAAGGCATGAATATCCTGGGTCTGGTGGTGTTTTCCATCGTCTTTGGGGTGGCCCTGCGGAAACTGGGACCTGACGGGGAACTGCTTATCAACTTCTTCAACTCCTTCAATGATGCCACCATGGTGCTGGTTTCCTGGATCATGTGGTAGGTGGTGCCTGGGGGTGGCTGCTGGGTGATCCGGCTTTGTGTCTTTGGACCAGTGTCTTACCCTCTCTGGTCCTCCGTGTCTTTATTGATAAAGTGGAGGGAAGGCTGTGTTCCCTGAGAGCTGACACTAGTACAGGCATCTCCTCCCTTTTATCTTAAGGGGGAGATGTGTTTGGGACCCACTCAGTGGTGCTCAGGTCTTCCTTCTGGCTCTGCAACTCAGGGATCAGCCTGTCAGGGCCCAGGGGACCCTACTGGGTGTCAAAGATCAAACCGGGGTTGGCTGCATGCAAGCAAGCACCTTCCCACTGTGCTATTGCTCCAGCCTACAGGCACCTTCTTTTTTTCTTTTCTTTTCTTTTTGGGTCACACCCGGCTTTGCACAGGGGTTACTCTAGCTCTGCATTCAGAAATTACTCCTGGCGGTGCTCAGGGGACCATATGGGATGCTGGGAATTGAACCCAGGTTGGCCGCGTGCAAGGCAAATGCCCTAACCGCTGTGCTATCACTTCAGCCCCTCAATTTCTAATTTCTTGAGAAATGTCTATATTGTTTTTTAAAAGGGCTGAACCAGTCGACATTTCCACCAGCAGTGAAGGAGAGTCCCCTTCTCCCCATATCCATGCCAACACTAGTTGCCTTTGTTCTTTTGGACGGGAAGCACAGCCCTTTAAAAAGAATTTTTTCCTCTATTTTAAACTAACGACACTTCTAGGCTTTGTCAACTTGGCATCACACTGCATGTTAAAGACTAGTTCTTAAAATGTTACTGGAGCGATAGCACAGCGGTAGCGCGTTTGCCTTGCACACGGCCAACATGGCCAACCCGAGTTTGATTCCTCCGCCCCTCTCGGAGAGCCCAGCAAGCTACCGAGAATATCTCGCCTGCACAGCAGAGCCTGGCAAGCTACCCATGATGTATTCAATATGCCAAACACAGTAACAATAAAGTCTCCAATGGGGACGTTACTGGGCCCACTCGAGCAAATCGATGAACAACGGGAGGACAGTGACAGTGACAACACAGAAATGTTCTTGATGCTGCACTTAATTTTCTAGCTGATTTCACATAAATGCAAGATGGGATTAGTCCAAAACTGTGTTATCCACAAATCTCAATGCTCTTCCTTCCTTTCTTGCCTTAACAGTAAAGCCCATTAGCAACAAGTCCAATAGATCAACAGCCTACTGAGTACTCCCAAAACATCAAGCCAGGGTTAGAGCATCACACAGTTTCACCAAGACCTCACACACTAGGAAGTCAGGGCTACTTGATCATATATCTGGTGACAAAATAATCATACCCTACGAGGAAAAAAATACCTTATCAAGTCTCTTTTAGCAGGTTTTCCGCTAGTCATATTGCACCCAATGCCATGTCATTGCCTCCATCCAAGTCCCTCTCCTTTCAGTTGGAGAGGTGTTCAGAATGAGCTAGACATAGGACTGGACCTCAAAACCCACAGCATGGCCCTGGGAGCCTAGGTCCCATTCCTAACTCCTCACAATGCTTCTTGTGTCTGTGAAATAGGGACAGGGAGACGTGCAGGTCCTGTGGTGGTAAGAGATTCACATGTCCTGTGCTCTCATTCTCAGTGGCTTTCTTGTTCCACTGTCTTCACTTCTTACTCTGTTCTCCATAAGTCATCTGTTAGTGCAAACTGGATAATATTTAGTGGTTTCCACCAACCAAGAACATGGTTCTGTCCGGGAGAGGGTCACAGGTTCAGGAGGGCACCCTTCCTGCATGCACTAGAAGCTTGCTAGGTCCTCTGTACCAGGAGAAAACAATTGGAAACCAACTGCAGATTCTACTTACAACAGCATAAAAGGAAATAAACTTCGGTGACTAAATTTAACAAAGAAGGGAGAGAACCTTATAATGAAAATATTAAAAGATACTGAAAGAATATTTAGAAGTTACAAATATATATGCTCAAGATTATATGGACGTCATCATTAATGGCAGTTCTAGATGGTATTTCCCCCTTAGGCATATCACCTTGCTAGGTGAGAATCTGTCCTAGAAGAAGTTTCCCCCCAGGAAGGACTTTATATCTGTTGATCTATAACCACACCTATGTGTAACTGCTACTCCCAACTCTTCATGATTTGCTCTATAACTAAAGGCTGTCGAGTGGGTAATAGGAGGAGGACTATGGGAGTGGGTGAGAGTGGAAGGAGGCAGAGGGAGACTAGATTGAAATAAACTGCAACTGATCACCAACAAGTTTGGCTCTTGTTTCCTCCTTCGTCTGCCCATTGCCATTGGCTGTTCAAGGTGAGGGAAGTGGCCCTAAACCACCGAATGCAGGCAGTGAGAGAGAGCTGTGATTCTTTTTTTCCTTCCGCTTTTTGGGTCATACCCAACGATGCACAGGGGTTACTCCTGGCTCTGCACTCAGGAATTACTCCTGGCGGTGCTCAGGGGACCATATGGGATGCTGGGAATCGAACCCGGGTTGGCCGTGTGCAAGGCAAACGCCCTACCTGCTGTGCTTTCACTCCAGCCCCTCCAAATGTTTTTTGCTCTGATTTTTCTGTACTAAAATCAAGTTCCTCTTGACCATTTGAATTCTAATTTAAAAATCTTTTTAGGTTCTAATTTTTCTGTACTAAACATGATGTTTTCACTTTTATAAAACATTTCATCACCTTTTTAATATAATTTCCCCTTGGAAATGGGGCTGGGAGAACTGAGGTGTGACATGCATAGTAAAGTGCATCCTTACCCCTCCTCACCCCTGCCCCATCGGGCTCACCTGCCATGCTGAGCCTCTGAACACCACTTGGTGTGGCCCTCACCATACTAAATTAAATTAAATATAGATTTTTAAACATTCAAATGGTTCTTTCATAGCCAGAGAGATAGCATAGGGGTTAAGGTGCTTGCCCTGCATGTGGCAAACTCTGGTTTCATCCAGCCTCCCTTATAGTTCCCCAAGCCCCACCAGGAGTGATCTCTGTACACAGAGTAAGGAGTAAGCCCTGAGCATTCCTGGGCGTGGCCCCCAAACATCCCCACACCACCACCAAAATTAGGTCTTCTAGTGTTCAGTGTACAATGAGAACTTTGAGATGCAGCTCATCCAGTGAAAGATGGGGCAGTGTCGCTGCATTCTCCAGGGGTCCTGCCTGGAACGCCAGGCTGATGGGGGGGGAGGGGGGAGGGCTCCTCCCTCCCTTTGCCATGGGACTGCTCCCGGTGCTTAGTGGGCAGTGTCAGGGTTACCAAGAATGATGTGCTCTGCCGTTGAAGTTAGAAATGCATGGATATACAGAGAAAGGCCTCAGGAAAAGAGAGCCCCACAAACCATTGTGTATAGTTCAGGCATGTTTCATCAGATCAGTGACACTTCTGATGTCCTCCGGGACACTTCTCACTCCGTGCATGACTAAAGCTGTTAGTCCTCACCTGACATCTGCTGACCAGCAAGGACACCACTTTCATCTCTTTGTGGCTTATCAATACTGTCTTCATTTATTTTTTCACTATCCCTCTTCACTGTCCCTCTGTCCCCTGGGACTGCATGGTAGGTAAAAGATGAGAGGGGAAACATTTCTTTCAACATAGCACCTTGCGGATGTGCTGTTTCTTGGCAAGATGTCCCTTAGAAATTGGAAGCTGGGGCCAGAGAAATAATACAATGGTTCGAGCATATGCCTTGTATGTGGCAGACCCTGATCCTATCCTCAGTACAACATATGGTCCCCCAGCACTGAGGTGAGGCCTAGGTCACCCCAGCATCCCAGAGATCCAATAGCACTGCTCTGTTTTGTTGTTTTGTTTTTTGGGCTGCCCTACATGGTGCTTAGGGGTTACTCCTGACTCTGCACTCAGAGATCACTCCTGGTGGGGCTGGGGGGGACCATATGGGATGCTGGGATTGTACCCAGGTCTGCTGCGTGAAAGGCAAGAGCCCTACCCACTGTACTATCTTTCTGGCCCCTATCTGCATTCTTGACCTGTGCATTAAACCACCAGCATAGTTGGCCAAAAATTACCAGGAGGGGCCTCTCACCTCCTGAGCACAACTTAGGAGCAGCCCCCCAAAATAGAGAGGCTGGGAATGGTCCTAGTGAGGTCTCTTGAAGCTAAATAAGCATCTGTTTAATCATCTAATAATTGCTTCTTTCTTTTCGTAAAGACTTGAGATGACTCAGAAGATTCTCAACAATAAAATAGAAAAGTGCCTAACTCAGTCAGGCGAGAAGCAATATGCATTAGGAGAGAGAATTAAGAAAGTGGTGGTGAGGGGGGGGGGGACCACTCTCCACACACAAAGCCTAGACTCCATGACACTCTGCCTGGGGGTAGGCTTTCTCTCCCACCTCCCCCAGGCCAAAAAAATCTTTGGCATTTTATTTTTCAGTTTGCCCCCATTTGCACAGGCTGAGAGGAAAGTGGACTCACGTGGAGCTGGCCTTGACTCAAGTCTGGCATAAAGTTAGAGCCTCTTCTGGATGGTTTTACTTTCCCCCCCCCCCCCAGAAAAAGTCACTTGTCCCTGCTCAGCATCCACTGGGGACAGTGGTGGAACACAGCCAGACCCTCCAGATGGCGGGAGCAGGGGGAGGGATGTGGGGGAGGGGGGTTGGGTGCTCATGACAACATCTGCCCCTGCCCTCCCCCCCCCCAGGGGAGAGTTCAGTCAGGGAGGCAAGGCCCTCCAGAGCCCCTGCGTACTGCTGCTGGCAGGGAGAGGCCACCTTTTCTGTCTTTCTGTCCTATCCCCTCCCCTTCTCCTCCTCCTCCCCTCAGCTGCCCTTTTTCCTGCCCTGCTTTTTTTTATGGACAGAGACCCGCTTCTCTGGGTGGAAAGAGGCGCGAGGAGGCGGGCGCTGGAGTTCCTCACGGAGACAGGAAGTGCCCAGTTCAGACCCTGAAGGGGTTCAGGCAGCAAGAGCTGAAAGTGTGGACCCAAAGGAGGTGCCCTGGGCTGTCCTGCCTGAAGAGCCCTTTGGGGGCGCAGAGGAGCGTGATGAGAAGGTCACAAGCAGGGCAGAGGGCCTGAGCGTGTGAACAGTGGAGAGGAAGGAGGGGGAGCAGGAGAGGGCGGGGAGAGGGGTGAACTGGGCTTGAGGACACAGAAGTCAGACGTGGGTCCCTCCTGGGAGGCTCCCAGAAGGGAGAGGTTTTCCCACAGACACAGGTGGGCTGTGAGACACTTCCTCTTGGGCAGGAGGGGGCCCCTGGGGGATACCAACAGAAATGGATGTGGGGGGATACTGGAAGGAACCCCTTCAGGTGACTATAAAGTTCTGGAAAGAAATGAGACGGGCCTGAGTGAAACCCGCCAGCAGGCAGGGGTGAGGGTGGGTGGGCATGAGGGGCCAGGGAGGAGCCCTCAGGGCAGTCCTGAGAGCACATGCAGCTCATGGCCTTCCCAACAGTGCCTTTCTCCTTCTCCACAGTTGTTTCATTTTTCCTCTCCTTGAAAGCTGCCTCAGAGCCCAGCTCTCTAGGAGAGGGCCTGACAACTGCCTGGTGTTGGAGCCTGTCCTGGGTGCTCAGTGGTCAGTCCAGGAGTGTTGAGAGCAGAGTCACTGTGTGGGCTGCTGGGTTGCTCCCCGGGGCTTTCAGAGCTGAAAGACAAAATGAATTATCTACCCCCACAGAGTAGGGAGATGCAGGCAGGTAAGAAAATACGTATTTCTGGGGCCGGAGCGGTAGCATAGTGGGTGGGGCCTTTGCTTGAGTGCAGAGCCAGGAGTAGCTCCTGAGCATCGCTGCGTGTGACCCAAAAAGAAAAAAAAAAGAATTAAAAAGAAAGAAAAAGAAAAATACATATTTCAATAGCACCCCCTGGCTCAGGAGGGACACAAGTTCTGAGGTGAAGTCTGAGGGTTGGCAAGAGCAGGTCTTAGAGTGCCTCAGAGACCATGGGCAGGAAATGGTAAGGTCTCACCTGAGGAGCAAAGAACACTTAGCCTGCCAGGTAACAGGAAGCGGAAGGCAGGATTCTGGGATGCCTGTGAAGTCTGAGCAGGAGAGACTGGGCTGAGGGTGGTGTCGTGCTTGGGAGTGTCTCTATGTGTTGATCTTTGTGGGGGAAGAGTGTTTGGAGCCATACCTGGCAGTGCTCAGGACTTACTCCTGTCTCTACTCAGGAATCATTCTTAGCTTGGGGAATTATATGGGGTGCCAGGCAGGGACCCAGCCCACTGCCCTATATCTCCAGCCTCTCTTTGTGTTTCTCAGGAGTGTCATCTCCCACGTATTCTCCTCGCAGGACACCAGGGACGGCTGCAAATATCAGAGGGGTCTCTTGTCACAACAATGTGATATGGGCAGCAGTTGGAAGGGGCTTACAATCTGATGACGTATCACATATAAAAATAAGTGCTTCCACTCTTGATTTGGGATCTCCCACACCCTCTTTTTTTAAAAAAAAAATTGGAGGTCATTCCCGGCAGTGCTTAGGGGATCCTGTGGTACCACAGATGGAACTTGGGTCTCCTGCATATAAAACAGACACTCAGCCTAACTGAACTCTCTCTCCAGCCCCTTGATTTGGGTCCCTTATAAATAAAAACCTTCTGCTTGTGGTCAAAGAACCTTGAGCTATTTTCACTTTTTCGAATAACATGAGAACAAGGATCAAGGAGGAGAGGAGATGGAAGTTGACACTGGAAGCGGGAGTGCTTAAGGAAACAGTGACCCCTTTGGCTGACAGTTACCTGCCTTCAAGAGGTCAGGTGTGAGGAACATAACTCTGGCTTGAGATGCCGCATCTGTGAGACCCCGGGCCTGGGCATTGAATCCGGCTCACAAATGGAGAACGGGGTGCTGAGTTGGGAGTGAGGGCAAAGGGGTGTTATGTGGGGAGCAGGGTACTGCTCAGGGATTGTGGATGGGGAGTGGGGTACCATGGGGAGTAGCCTGGGGAGTGGGGTACCATGTGTGGGATGTGTGCTGCATGGGAAATGGGGTGCCCCATGGAACTTGGGGTTCCCCAGGGTTGACAGGGTGCTGTGTGAGAAGTGGGTGCCGTGTGGGGAACGGGGTGCTGCAGGTTCCCACAGAATCTGGCTGGGCCGGGGTGAGGATCCACAGGGGCATCTGCGCTCCCTGGCCTCTGGGTGGGAAAGCCTGAGTCACTGCTGGGACTGATGGAAACCAGCCGTCTGGGCAAGTGAGGGAGAGTGGGAAGAGTCAGGGTCGGATGAGGAGAATTTTCCATTTTACAGCTGGGACGGCCTGGAATGTCTCCACGGCTCTCTCGTCTTCCCCACAGGCGCAGTCGGAACCATAGGAGGCTGCTGTGCATTCCTCCAACGCTTCCGATAGAGAAGCTTCCAGGGAGGTGTTGGATCCCATTGTAGGCTAATTGAATTGGCTCCTGAACACTGGGGCATGCACATTTGAAGCAGTGTTTTTATTTCTCTGTCAAAGGCAGTCCTTTTTTTTTCCAAAATATTTTTTAATTAAAGAGCTGTGATTTACAAAATTATTGATAGTTGTGTTTTAGGAATGCTTTATTTCAACACCGATCCCACCACCAGTGTCAACTTCCCTCCGCCAGTGTTCCCATGTCCCCTCCCCACCACAGCCCCTGCCCCATGTGCGCCTGTCAACTTGACAGGCACATTCCGGCGGTTGCAGCTTAGGTCTCATATTTTCAGTGTTGTTGAGTCTGTGTTTGGGATAGACGGCTACACCACTCACCCGTATCACTGAATGAGCAATCACTGATGCTTGTTCATCCATTACTTCCTGTTCTCTTCTTCCCCCGCCTTGCTTTCTTTCCTTCCCTGTTTTCTGCTCTAAACACTGAGTTCAAGGGTGATCTAGGCATCCCCCCTTTACTACAATACATTTTCTCATCTAGTATTTTATATACCGCATATAAGCGAGATCGGGCGTGTTCAGGGTGGTATGGCCGTAGACCATACTGGAGGCCGAGAGGGCTGGAGCGATAGCACAGCGGTAGGGCTTTCGCCTTACAAGCGGCCAACATGGCCGACCCGAGTTCGATTCTCC
>JAOXYA010108785.1:0-10703 GCA_028565675.1 Sorex palustris | reverse complement strand
AAAACAGCTTCAGACAAGCCCGGGTCCCCCTGACGGCGAGAGGCCTCCTGGAGGGTGGGCACCATCCCCTGCGGCCGGGGTTTTTGTAGTCAAAATTTAAAATTATATGTGTTTTAATACTAGTGATGGTCTGGAGAGATAGAAGAGCAGATAAGGTGCTTGCCTTGCATCACACCAGCTAGATTCAATCCACGGTATTACATGTGGTTCCCCAAGCCCTTTCAGGAGTGTTCTCAGAGCACAGAGCCAAGAGTTATCCCTGAGTACCACTAGGTATAGTTTAAAACCAAAGTAATAATAATAATAATAATAATAAATTAATAAATGCTGGTGGCAACATAGATTAAGTCACTAGAGCATAGAATTTAGGTTAGTACATATATTAGATCATTACAGTGGGTCTGGTTCTGTTTAAAACTTGAGGACATTCAGTTAATAAGACATGATCCTACTCTCAAGAAATTCCATCTGGTTGAAGCACTGTAACTTTGAGAATCTGATGATGAAAGCAATTATGTATTTTTTCATGAAGTTCAAGGTTTCGTTTCGTTGGTGCTCATTCAGATTTTTTTTTCTTTTTGGGTCACACCTGGCGATGCACAGAGGTTACACAGGGGTTACTCCCGGTTCTGAACTCAGGAATTACTCCTGGTGGTGCTCGGGGGACCAGATGAGATGCTGGGAATCGAATCTGGGTTGGCCGTGTGCAAGACAGACGCCCTAATTGGTGTGCAATCTCTCCAGCCCCTCATCCAGAATTTTAAGGAGCTGATGAATGAATAAAGAATTATGATCACCTAATCAACAAACCTGTGTAAAGAGATAAGAATGAAAATAAAAGAACTGAGAATTCAGGGGTTAAGGCCCTTGTCTTGCAAGTGGCTGGTGTCATATGAGCACCACAGATGAGCCCCGGGCACTTCCAGGAATGATCCCTGAGCAAAGAACCAGAAGTAAGCCCTGAACACTGTCATGTATGAACCAGACTCCCCATCTGAAAGAGAATGGGGAAAATATAAAATCCAATCTGACCTTCAAGAAACTTTAAAATAATTTAAGCCACTTGCTTGGGGGAATTATGACCAGTCTGTTGGTCGATTTATCCATGTCTAATTATAATGTTTATACTCCGCCCATAGTTCTCTCCCCAAAATAATTTTAACCAGCTTCGCCTGTGCTTTAAAATTTGCAGTAACTCCCAAGTTAGTGCCCATAGTAGCAAACTATGTCCTTTTTGTTCCTGTTACAGCAAGTGTGATAGATGGTGACTATTATTCTTTTGAGCAGCCCCAGCTGCAGGCTCTGATGCGCAAAGTGTTGTTTGCAAGTTCAGACACGCCAGCTGGAACTTTTCCTCACTTCTCACCAACTCAGGATGGCAGATCAAAACACCAGAGTGAGA
The DNA here is from genome assembly GCA_028565675.1 of Sorex palustris. Classification (NCBI taxonomy): domain Eukaryota; kingdom Metazoa; phylum Chordata; class Mammalia; order Eulipotyphla; family Soricidae; genus Sorex; species Sorex palustris. The sequence continues at coordinate 9,301 of JAOXYA010108785.1, read as the reverse complement.
TAGTCACTCTTGTGGGCTCTAATACACTTCAAAAGTGAATTCTCTTCAAACTGCTCTGCTGTCACTAATGAACTCCTCAAAATTAATTGTAGTACAACTGAAGACAAAGCTCAGAATTCCAGCCTTTTTCTCTTCAGTTTATACTCATGGGCCAGCCATGTGTCCTAAAATTCATTTCCCAGTCTTTCCTCGATTGAGGGGGGTCTCTTCTACCTCCCACTTCCCACCCGCCTCTAACATACAAAGATACCCTTTCCAGATCACATAAAGACCATAGTTATGAACATCCTCAGTTGATTCTTTCTAATGATACTTTCTGTCCACTTCTGTATTCTCTGAGATCCCTTTGTAGGTCTGACGTGACGTCCCACTCTCACCAACAGACCCCAGGAATGCTTAAACCCTCGCCTATGTTCCTGCACTACTTTCTGTCAGAAGTCGGTTTGACTTTAAGTCTCACTTTTTTTTTTATCTTCCCAAGTGCATTTAATTAAATTCTTTTCCAGAGAGCAGAAAGTACGCCTCACCTTGGCAAGATACTTTAGGGGAAAATATATTGAAGAGACTACAGCAAAGGTTGTAGTGTAACTGATTCAGAGATCCTATTGTGTTTGTTATATTTTATTCCTTTTTATCACAGAAAAAATGTGCTTAAGTTTAAATATTTGAAGTGAAAGGATATGATTTTTTCCGCCAAGTTCTTATTCTCATACCTGCGTCTTCTCAGTAGTTCAGAAATTGTACCAGCACTCTATTTCCCATTCCTCTTGAATTTCCAGTGTCTATTTTCACGGATTTTGCTGTGAGTTGCCACATTCTATAGAGATTGGGAAAGACACAAATTTTTGCTTTTTCTGCTTCTCAACATCTCTATTGAAGCATTGAAAAGAGAAAGAAATACTGACAGAGGAACTACATTTCATTGTATCCTCATAACTGTGTCTTCAGTTAATGTAGCTACTTCATACATCCTATATGTATTCATTAGAATGTTTATAAAAAGAATCAGCACAAATGAACCCATGTGTTCTGACCAAAATAGAGAATATTTGGAAATCATTGGCTCTCAGTTTCTGTTTATTTTCCTCTCCTTCAGATTAAGGAGCAGTGACATATGAATAGTGAAAGATGACATAGCTCCATTCTCATTCTTGGGGTAGGGGAGCCAAGGTCAGGGCACAACCAACTGTGTTCTAACTATGCCTAGTTCTATCCTCAGGACTAGATGCTGTGCCAGGGATTTGAACCAGGGTCTGACACATGTGGGGCAGGAGCCTTAGCCCCTAAACAATCTTTCCAACCCCCTCAATTGATACCTTTGTGGGAAGGGACCACACCCAGCAATGATCTTGGCTCAGGAGTATCCCTTGACAGTACTCAAATGAACCCTATGTTCTGCCAGGGACTCCTATTAGGATCAGGCTGTATACCAGGAAAGTGCTTATCCCCTTCACAATCTTTCCAGCTGTATTACCATTTTTTTCTAAAAACACTGAAGTATGAAATGAGATCAATACCTTTTATAATTTCTTGCATAGAGGATAATCAATGAATGGCTCATGATAGCACATTAGGTATACTGAACATTCAGAATGCATGGCAGTTTAATTATATGGAAGATTAGAAGCATAGATGCATAGATGGATATATAGATATAGATATATAGATAAACTTACTGTCCATCTGATCACTCATTTCTAACATATTAAAACTTTATATTAAAATACTGTCATTCATGTTGCCTTATTTTCCAGAGATAGTAGTTTAAAATAAGAATCTTGCCAAGAACTCATGGGTGAGCTGGCTTTTTGCTTCTCTTGTCAATAGGAAAAGAGAACAGATGCTCTCAGACAGGTTCAGTCACTCATCCGGTTTTGTAGCTCAGGAAGCTCCTTAGCATGTGCATGCGGTTTGTTTTCTGTAGAGCATGTCTTTATTTATTTTCTTTGCATCTCGTGACATTACTGCATGAGTTTCTTATGACCACTTTGAATCTTTAGGATATAATACAAACATGTTTCTCACACCAGTTGTCTGAATTTGTCTTTCAGATTTTCATGTAGAAGAAGCACTGGATTGGCCTGGAGTATACTTGTTACCTGGCCAGGTTTCTGGGGTGGCTCTGGACCCAAAGAATAACTTGGTGATTTTTCACAGAGGTGACCATGTCTGGGATGTAAAGTAAGTAAGAATTCTCCACCACGAGTAAATAATAATCAAAATAGCATGTTTCAGTTTTTGTTAAACTAAAAATAATGGCAGGGAAATGATCAAAGTTCTTTGTAAGGTATGAGTATGGCAAGAAGCAGTATGGATGTCTTATGTCTTTTATTTATTTTTCTTGGGGGGGGGGGGGCTGCACACCTAGAGATGCTAAAGTGTTACTCCTGGCTCCACATTCAGGAATTAACTCCTGGCAGTACTCAGGGGACCATATGGGATGCTGGGGATCGAACCAGGGCTGGTCACATACAAGGCCTTCACCACTGTATTATCTCTGGCCCCTCTCTGGCCTTTTAAAATCTTTACATTTTGTCTATTCATTTCTGGAAAGAAGGCACTAACAACCAGACATTCTGCCATTTTGTTTCTTCTTGCTTCAAGCTATACTTCATAATACCAAGAAGAGTAACATTAAAGTCGATTAAAAAAAATTCTCTGAAAATTTTCAGGACATTTTTGAGGAGCAGCCATGCAGTACCCACGAGATTCAGGAGCCTCGCCAGGGCCACCCCCAGTGATGTTCAGGGGACCATGCAGTGATGGGTATCAAACCCAGGTTAGCTGTATGCATTATGCCCTAACCACTGTTTAATTTCCCAGCACCAGTTTTCAAGACTTTTTAAAGGTAGTGGATCATGAGAAACAAAATGTGTTGGTTGGCTAGGGTAAAACACTTTGTTCTTTGAATGTATTAGATGCAGATTTGCAAAGAGCGCTTTGAATTCCCTTTACTTCAAAGCTCAACTTTGGTTCCTCAAAACTGACCAGTGAATCTTCTCAGACTGGGATTAGAACAGTTCAGTCATTAATGTGTAGGAATATTATCTGGACCTTCAGGTTTTCATAAAGATTCATTGTAATAGTTCAGCATTCATTTTTCTGAATTGTGGAGAGCTCAGAACAAGGTAGAACTCATGAATACCCAGGCTTTTTCCTCTGAGTATCTAATTCTGATCTGTCATTGTATTTTTCAATGCCATTTTAGATGTATATTTGGATTTTAAAAGGTCTAATAGGGCTGGGGCGATAGCACAGCGGTAGGGCGTTTGCCTTGCATGCAGCCAGCCCGGTCGAGCCGAGTTCGATTCCTCCACCCCTCTCAGAGAGCCCAGCAAGCTACCGAGAGTATCTCGCCCACATGGCAAAGCCTGGCAAGCTACCTATGATGTATTCAGTATGCCAAACACAGTAACAGCAAGTCTCAAAATGGAGACCGTACTGGGCCCACTCAAGCAAATCAGTGAAGAACGGGTGGACTGTTTTTGTTTAATGCTTATGTTATGCATATGTATGCATATATATGATGTTATATTTTATAAATTTATGAACCATAGTTAGACGTTGTTTTTATCATTATCATTCACATGAAACTGAACCAGAGTAAATCTGTTGCCCCAAGTGTCACTGTAATCAAGTGGCAAAGGCCTGTTTTCATTCCTTCCCATCTCACCCTGGAACTGAAAGCATGCAACATGATAATATTTATCATAGCTCACTCTGACAGTATGAAGGTTATTTTTATTGTCCTGAGTAATGAAATAGCCATTTGCTTGTTTTATCAAAAATTTATATATTAATGTAATATATTTATATCTTCTATTTATATAAATGTATATATCAAAAAATTATAAACTTTAAAATATTCTCTAATTAAAAATCAGGGACCAGAGCAATAATACAGCAGGTAGGACATTTGCCTTTCACATGGCCAACCCGCGTTCGATCACCAGTATCTTGCATGGTCCCTGAGCACCTCCAGGAGTGACTTCTGAGTATAGAGCCAAGTGTAAGCCCTGAGAACATTGAGATGTGGCCAAAACAAAACTAAATTTAAAAATTAAAATACTGCATCTCAGGCTGGATTTAGTTCAGTGGATAAGGCGCATACCTTGCATGCAATCAACTCAGGTCAATCCCTGGCATCCCATCTGATTCCCCAGGCACCATCAGGAGCCATTCCTGAGCACTGAGCCTGGAGTAAGCACTGAGTATCACAGAGTGTGACCCAAACACCTCCCAACGTCAACAAAATACTTAGTCTTTTCCTTTCACATGTGTGGATGAAGAGTCTACTTTTATAGCTCAATTGTTTTCATCCTTTTAAAGAGATTTTGTAAGTTAATTCACACTGTCACATATTTGTGTATTTAGTACAATGCTTCATACTCTCATGTATGCAGTTAAAGATGGAGCTTCTTCTATCAGGTTTTTTTTCGAATAGATTTGTATATTCGCAGTTGATTAATTGTCTTCACAGTTGTCAGAGTTGAAGTTGCAATCTGAGAAAGGGAGATCACTCTCTTCAGAGTTCAAAGGAACCAGTGGAACTCAACAGTCCTATTCATGCATTGTTATATTGTTATAGTCAGCATTTAACAGTATTTTAATAAGTGCTTTGAAGAGTGAATTCTAAAAAACTCTTTGTCACATAGTTTTCATTTTAGTGAAAATTGCCATGATTTCTGCATGGATTTCTAGCCACATTTTACCAGATGGAAAAATTACAGCTTCGTTTTCTCCCATCCATACTATTTCTGTTGGCTAAAGCTAAATTGAACAGAGGCCAATTTTCCATTTTAATTTAATACTCCTTCCAAGTAAACAGCAGGGGCTGGAGTCATGTAATGGAAAAGGGGATCAGTAGATGCCAGTGTGGGGTAGAAGATGGCACAAATTCTAGAATAAAAGCACATCAGAACATTTTGTGAGACTTTCAGGTGAAGAACTGAGACTTTCTGACCTTTACCTCTCATCTGGACAACAATTGTGATCTGATTTCCCTTTTATTGCCAAAGCTATAGTATGTTTAACAAACCCCCTCCAAAAAAACATGGTACCACCAAAGGGACATTGTTAAAAAAAATGCAACATTTCTTCAGAGATGAGGAGCTAACTCATTAAACCTCAGATTATTCTTTACTTCATTTTTATCTTTCAAAATTAAGAGTATAGGTTGTCATTTTCCTTCTTCCTCTTGTTCCTTGCCTGGTGATTACTAGCATCCCTTACAGTTTATGGACTTAAGGAAATTTTCTTCTGGCACCCAGATCTCTGCTTTCAACAGTGCTTTGTTTTATTATTCATGAAGAGATTCCTTGAAAGCAGATTTACTATCAGTGAAATTGAAGCAATCCTTCATATTTTAGGAAACAATCATACTTTAGGTATCATAAAGTTCTGGCAGTTCATAATAATTCCTAATTAACCACACAGTGGTCAAAGTTTTTCAGATAATACCCATCAGCTGTTATATAAATACTGTTATTCTTCATTGCTATCTATAGCTCTGATGCATCTTGGCTCTCCTACTTATTCATGCCTAATAAACATGGCAGGAAGAATGAGCGGAATAAACCACTTAACCTCCTGCACAAATGCTGCCACTCCCTTTTTCAAGCTGACTTCAAGTTTCCTTCCTGACTGCCTTTTACTTCAGTCTGGCTTCAGTAAGAAATTTCCCAGCAGGAGCTGGTTGGCTCATGCCTGAGTAACAGCTGTTTCTGGGACTTTGTCTTCAAATCATTGTCTCTGTCAAAGACTTACTTGTTGATCTTTTATTCATCTGAGCTTGGTGGAGGCTTCACTTTGAGGAATTCACATCATATACCCTCCTAACTAAACCAGGAGTCTTGCCCTTAACTTTTTTTAAATTTTATTTTATTTTATAAAGAAGTTCACAATATATGCATTACATTTAATATTCAAACACCAATCCCACCACCATTGCACCTTCCTACTACATATTAGAAGGTTTCCACCCCAAATCCTACATTGTGCTCCCCCAAAGCAGAACCAAAATAATTACTTTCCTATTGCTTGTCATGAATGATCTACTAAAAATGGTCCAATAAAGTTTTCTTAGAGGAAAGTGTGTGAAGATTGTTGTATTTCACCCTGGAGCCAATAAGCCCTTGTATAAGAAATGACTAACACGTTTGTTAAAGGTTGAGCCTTACGTGTGTGTGTGAATAAATATATATATATATATATAAAGACAGCCTGGCATGGGGTTTAGAGGCATCTCCTTGGTGTGTCATTCTATATTTCTCTCTTCCAGTAGCTATCTTTCTCTTGCCCTTAACTGTTAAGTATGAAAAGTTGTTTCCTTTATGATGCTTATCATTTCTTCACATGAAGTTTGAAGAGATCCTGGAAGTTATGCAATTTGGAATTCACTCAGTTAACCAAAAGAAGAGGAAACTGGAACAAACCAACTTAAGTACAGAAGGAAATGTGATAGTGGCTAATGGAAACTGTGAAGAGTTTTGGTCGCCAAAATAACTGCATCAGAAATCACTTCCAAGTATTTTCTTCTGTACAGAGACATTTCTAACTTCTTCCCCTCTTTTCTTTAGAATCACATTATTAAGGGAAGATATTACCTGCATCTTGATTGGACAACAGAAAGTTCTTACATTGTGCCTTTTCCCTGTCTTGGTTGTAAGACCATGTTCCATCTGTTCCTGAACCATTACTGTGGTCAGAGGAATGAAATCCAGTTGTCTTAACCTAAATTCTTTGTCCTATCCATTAAATTTACAGGCATATTTGACATAACTGAAAGTAGAGGGTTGAAAGTGGAGCTTAGGATGTTTGGTTAACTAATGGAAAATTGAAGCTTCATTAGCACAAAATGGGGCTACAGACATTAGGCATCCAGAATAACCCAAACTCCCACTTAAAGCAAACATCTCTGTGAGAATCTACCCGAGTTACCTATGACTTGACTTTTTGAGTGCCAGTAAATTCCTTCAATGTGAGATACAGTATCTGGTGCCATCCAGATGTCCTCATGTTCTTCACTGTTAAACTCAGACCTAAGTCCTGTAACTCCATCCTCATGACTGCCTCATGCAGGGTGAATTTGCTCACTATCTCTGTCAGTTAACTCTCCTGTGTGAAGAAAGTCTTGTCTTCTTTAGACTCAACATCCTCAGTTCCTTAAGCACACTTTCATTGGAGTATCCCCTGGTTTCTCTATCCTATAAAGAGTTTGGGTTGACTGAAGCATGGACACAAAACCTAATATGTAGTGACCAGCAGTGCAATTCCCTTTCCTGATGTGTTTATAGTCTAAACAGCAATAAGTGTAAAAAGACCGCACCCACTTTCATCAGCAATCATGTTACCCATTGCCATGTTCAATGTGTCATCTACTGTAATCTCCAAATATTATATCTCATGAAGTTGCCTTTGTTTTACCAAGTATTTTTTTAATGCGGTGTCTTTAAATTAGCAAATTCATTACTTTATTCCAGTCACATTTCACACCATTAGCCTTAGCATTTTCTATTTAGAGATGCTATTTTGTTCAAACTTAGCTGGAATAAACTTCCCCTACCCAGCCCTATATATTAGGTCTATAAGGTATGTCCTTCATATATATCATTTATGAAATATGACTAACAAATGTTTGGTTTGAAAATTTTGTTTTGTTTTTTAGTGTTGGGGAAGGAAGGTTTTCTTCATCTCATCCCCAAATAGTTCAAAATCTCTTCATCAATATTTTAGGGTAATTTGCTAACATGTATTATCTTCAAAATCTGTGTGCTTCCAAACTTTCAGAACCATCAACTCTAATTATCCATATGCATTTTCTGGACTCTTGGTTAAGATATCCCCTGGAGGCTGTGCTTCTGCATCTCCCAAGTATAATTAAATTTTACTCCTCTGGAATTTCATTGGACCTAGAGTATGGAAGTCAAAATTGAGTCACACTCTAATACCTTATGTCTGAAAGCAAATTGAAGGGCCCTATACTCACTCTCATATTCTCATTCATTTTTTACATGAATTCCTCTTTTTGATGGTCTATTGTTGTTGCTGCTGCAGTGACATGAGTTGCATCCATTTCATTGCAGCACATGGACACGTGTTCATCGTGCTCTTCAGGCTTGCACACAGGATGGGGTGTTCACCAGTGACCTCACACTTTGCTGTGACACTAGGGATCACAAACAGTGGTGTTCCTGGGATTTAATCCCGCATGTGGGGCAGTGCCTGGGATCATACTAAAACCTTGTTGCCTCAAGATATATGTTCTACTGCTGAACCATCCCCTCCAGGGATCTGCCATGTTTCATTTTTCTTTTTTTTTAATTTTTATTAAAGAACTATGTCTACTTATTTATTTTAAAAGTTACTGATCATTTCATTTTAGGCATGCAATAACTAAACATCAATCCCTGCAACAGTGTCCACTTCCTTCCACAAGTGTCCGCAGATTCCCTCCCCATCCCAACCCCCACTCCACCCCTTCCCTTCAACTTGACAGGCATATTGCAGAGTTTCAGTGGTTGACACTTAGATCTCATGTTTTCAGTTCAGTTGAATCTGTGGTTTGGGTCTATGGCTGTACCCCTCACTCTTATCACCAGTATAACTGAAGTCCTGATGCCTGTTCACCCATTCCTTCTCATTCTCTTCTCTCCCTTCTTGAATTCTTTCTTTCTTTCTTCTCTCTAGAGTTCAGGTTTCATTTTTCTGAAGCTCTTTTCTTCTTGCTTTATGCCTTTCCTTCTCTTACATATATCAAGTTTGAAAACTGGCATGGAGATTCTACAGCCTATAAGAGAGAAGAGGCATGATTTTCATTCTTTCTTTTCTTTATTTCTTTGTTTTTATCAGAATAGAAATCTGGGTTTGAGTTTTGGAGCCATTTGCCAGCTTTGAAAGTGGCCTTAAGAACATTGGCACTCGCTAGCTCTCAGCACCCTAGTCTAAAACATGAGGGCTGTGCTGAGTGCCTCAGTCTGTTGAGTAACAACAAGCATTTTGTTATTATCTCATTTGCCTTTTCTGGCACAGCAGGACCCAGAGCTGTGATTCTTCTTTCTTGTTCTTTCCATTCCAGTTTGAGATGACTTGGTGGTAGGTCCATTGGGATACCAGTCTTTCTCCATTCATTATCTACTCACCTCTCCTCCTCATGGAGAATTTTTAGAGTCTCTTTGTGCATGTATGAATGGGTGTGTGCATGCATGGCAGGACGGATGGGCAGATCAATGAATCGGCAATTGGGTCCCTGCATCAATTCATGAATTGCTGGAGCAAAGCAGTGCGGTGGAAGGGCGGGAGA
>JAOXYA010108776.1:0-10703 GCA_028565675.1 Sorex palustris | reverse complement strand
TAGTCTCTGGGTCTTGGCCATTGATGGGATTACACGGCGCCAGGGGGCCAGTTGGTGGGTGTGACCCCTGCCTACTGCAATTTGGAGGATCTGGGTGGAGGATGCTCAGCCCCGATTTGAGCAGGCTTGGAGATCTCAGCCCTGGGACCTGCATGCCTTTGTTCCTCTGCCAGTACCTTTGGAGAGTGGTCTCAGCATGGTGGTGGCTGGTTCTGGAGGTCTTTGGCTGCCGGACCCCTGGTCGGGGCGGGGAGGGAAACTCAACCTGCCCCCTCCAAGGGGCTCCGGCGAGGACAGCCAGGCGCAGGGGCAGGAGACTCTGTGCTGTTCTCTTTTGGGAGCTGGGTTTTATATTTAATATTTAACATCAACAACAAAAGGCTTTGAAAACCAAATGGTAAACTGGAAAATGGGAGGTATTATCCAGAGAATGTCGGTGCTCTATAGATTGTGAAATTATTCAAGAAGTAATGGGGGCCAGAAAGATGGTACAGATGGCAGGGCACTTGCCAGCCTGGGTTTGATCTCCAGCATGGTATCCCAGGAATCCACCAGGAGTGATCCCTGAGAGCAGAGCCAGGAGTCAGCCCTGGTCATTTCACTCTAGCAGTCCAGCCACAGGACAGCTGGAGATTCAGTAGCAGTGGTGAGGCTAAAAGGATTACTCAGCAGAAAGAAAATAATTCTCACTCTGATTGAACTTTTCTGGAGTAAAGATCCACAGTAAACTTAGAAGCTTCTCCTTAGAGTTCAGGAGATCTGGGAAGTTTCTAGGAAGCAGAGACTGGTAAATGACAAGTATTCATTCCTGTTTCTTCTGTATTAGCACAGCGTCGATTCTTTCTTCATTTAGCGTGGTGTCTTGGTGCTCACAAAGCCACAGAGCTCACACCAGGTCCCTTTACACATGGCCTCTGCCCTGAACCCAGACTTCCTCTTCTCTCATTGAGAGCTTTCTGCCTTCTAGAGCAGGTTCATTGACTAAAGGTTCACGTACATTGTTAGCCTCCCTTTTCTCCACTTCTGTTTGCACTTCTGTACCTGGGATAATAATCCCAAGCCGCAGGGAGAACCACAGGATGATAATGTGTCTTCTGTTTTTTTTTTGGGGGGGGGGGTTAATCTCCTTCGTTACTAGAAATTTGACTTGGCCTGTTACTTGGAAAATGATAGGCTGGTTCAGAGGGATCTCTGCTCCTGCCCTCTGTGATTCCCATGCTGAGTTCCTGCCTCTCAGATGGGGCCTCTGATTGCTGTGCATGTGGGTTTCGGAGCTGGCCTTCGAGTGGCCTCCTGTACATCTCCCCCAATGAATGATGGCAGCATGGTGTTACTCCCTTTATCCTCTCTTTCTCCGCTAGCCATGTACAATGCCTGCCGGGACGTGGAGGCCCCCTCAAGCAATGACAAGGCCCTGGGGCTTCTGTGTGGGAAGGAGGCTGAAGCCTGCAACGCCACCAACTGGATTGAGTACATGTTCAACAAGGACAATGGGCAGGCGCCCTTCACCATCACGCCTGTCTTCTCAGGTAGGAATCCAGAATCCCAGGTTTGGTGGGTGGGTGACGTTTTCAAGTCCATGAAGTGGCAAGTGCATTACAAAAATCAGGAAATGCAGAGTAGTAGTTTCCTCCAGGAGAGAAGTGATGCAAGCCTTTTTCCTCCCCCTGGACAGTTAGGGCAGTGGGAGTGGAGGGGGAGGAAGGGAGGTCTTCAGGCACCTAACTGAAACATTGGCCTTGTGGGCCAGACCTTAGTGCAGTGGGGAATGCGCCAGCCTTGCATGCGGCTCACTCTGATCCCTGGCACTTGGTATGGTCCCACCAGTAGTGATCCCTCAGTGCAGAGCAGGAATAAGTCCTGAGCACTGCCAGGTGTGAACCCTTAATTTTTTTTCTTTCTTTTTTTTTAAAGAACAGACTTACCGGGGCTGGAGTGATATAGGTAGGGCATTTGCCTTGCACGCAGCCGAACTGGGTTCAATGAACTGGGTTCAATTCCCAGCATACCGTATGGTCCCCTGAGCATGGCCAGGAGTAATTCCTGAGTGCATGAACCAGGAGTAACCCCTGTGCACCACTGGATGTGACCCAAAAAGCAAAAAATAAATAAATAAAAAAATAAAGAACAGACTTACCTGTTTCTAAGAACCTAAAAAGCTTTAACCACCCTCCCCCCAATATCTTTTTTTAAAAATAAAGCCTTTTCAGAAGCTCAATAGTAGTGTTAGACTAGTTCTTCGGTAGAGATTCGATATGATGGGAAGTTTCTTTCTGGAATGTGGTGCACTAGGATATCAGTGGTGAAACCCTGTGCCCAAGTTACTGGGGTCCTTTCAGCCTCTATGGGAGAAACCGACAGTCCTTTCCCCGCCGCTCCTGTCACCCTGCTTCCATTCCCTTTGTCCTTGGGGCTGCATACAGCTCAGTTGCCATGCTCCCCGGGTGACATGGTCCTTCACGGTGCTCACTGAGGGTCACACGCCTGCAGCTCAGGCATCCACCCCATCAGCTGCTCACACGTGCCTGGCAGCAGAGGAATGGCTGGGAATTGCGCTGGGATGACAGATGTTGGAAATGGTCTGGTCCTGCTTGGCCCACTTGGCAGCACTGGGACGTGAGCTCACAGCCTGAGGCTTGCAGGACAGGTGCTTCAATCCACTGACCCCTACTCACTGAGCCCAGAGCTCTCCCTCTGATTCTTTCTTTTCTTCCTGTTGTGCATTTGAATGCAGGTTATTTTTTTTTGGGGGGGGGCAGGGGTTTCACACTCAGAGACGGTCAGGGGTTACTCCTAGCTCTTCACTCAGGAATTACTGCTGGCAGTGCTCGAGGACCATATGGGATGCTGGGAATCAAACCCGGGTCGGCCGCGTGCAAGGCAAACACCCTACCTGCTGTGCTATCACTCCAGCCCCCATTTTTTTCTTTTAACAAATCTTCCACACACTAAGGAAGGCAGAGGCAGAAAAGCATTGCTCTGGGACAGTGTCTCTAGCAACCCTATCTCTACCCGGTAAGTAAGTATGCACCAAATACCACCCACACTCGGCTCATTCAGTGAGTAAGATGACTTCCAGACCATCAGCCATTAGCCTCTGGATACCACAGTACCTGGAGGAAGGGTCTCCATGCTTTGTGCTTTCTCATCCCCATTGCTGTGATGAAGGTCTTTCTTTTTAATTGGGTCAATTTCATTCCAGTCCTCCTAGGGGAAACAAAGAAACCACATGAGCTGAATGATTTTCAAGAATTTCTTCCTTCATAGGTTCAGATCAATTAGCCTTAGAATCCAGTGGCCTCAGGACATGATCATGAGAGAGAATTCTTATGAAATCTAGATTTTCACCCTAGAACATCTCGGTGGATAATGATGCAAAGAGGAAGAAGTGTGGCATACTGCTCTTTTCCAGGGGAAGAATTTTTCAACTCTCTCTTCATTATATATGTGTATATATATATATATATTTGTATACATATTGAAAGGAAATATTCTGTAGACTCCGAGGTCTTTCAGGATTTGTGTGGTTGCGAAAGAGAAACAGGGAAAGTGAATTAAATAAAATCTTTCAATAGTGGTTAAGTTAAAGCCATTAAAATCAGAGTAGCTCTCTAGACAGCCTAAGACTGGATTCTCCCTAAAGGCCCCTTTCAGCCCTCCTCGGAGGTTGTTAAATGATTTAATTCTACTGAATAACAGTGGAGGAAGGGAAACGGACAAACTAAGTTTTTCCGAAGGCTTTCTCTAATAGGACTGCCAATAGAACAGAGCTGCAAATTAAAGGCTTAATGTGAAACCAGGATAAAATATAACTCTGGTAGAATTTATTCATCTCATCTTCACAAACAATTTACCCTAATCGACCAATATTAAAAATCAAACTAGCAACTCGATGACCATAGATCTATGTCATTCAAACGCCTGAAATCTTATTTCTGTGAATAAAAATTAGTAAGGTGTAATCCAAATCAGAAATATCTCATGGCTAGTTATTATCCCATGCAAACTTCTCAGAGTTAGGCATTATCCAACTGTTCATCTTTCAGAGCAGATGCTATTAGGATGATGGGCTTGCCTCAGCAGAGCCCAGCAGATCTGTGCAGATTTGTCCAGTTGGTACTCCCTCATGCCCATCTGCGCTGCATGCTGTACAAAAGCTGACCACTGGAGGTATGCTGGTTCTCTAAAATGTAAAGTGAGGCCCTGCCAAGAAAGGAATCCTCAGGGGCTGCCCTAAGTCACAGATATTTTCCCAAATGCAACTTGTTCTGCCAATAAGCTGCAGTTCTACTCCAAAGGTACAGTAATTACTCAAATCCACCCTCTTTTCCTTTGGTTGCTTTGACAGTGATGTAACATGACCCGATTGATCAAAGTAGTTTTTTTTTGTGGGGGGAGGAGTTGGCTGTAAATGAATTTTTGAAAGATTTAATTTTGCTCATAATATGATTTGGTTAAAACATATATTTTTTCAACTTACTATTTGGCAATGATTTCATGGCGATCTTGGAAAATTGTGGGAAAGAATCTAAGCTACTAAGCATTTCTATGATATAGGGAAATGTGTGAATACTAAATCCCACCAGAGTTACATGCTATGATTTTTTTTGGACCGGAAGGAGCATGCCTGTCTCTGCTTAGGGCTTACTTCTGGCTCTGAGCTCCGGGATCACTTTTGGTGGTGCATAAGGACCACCAGGGGTGCCAGGAATTATACCCAGTTGGAATATATATAAGGCAAGTGCCTAATTCGCTGTCTCTGGCCCAAATACTCTGTAGACTTTTAATTAAACACAATTTGTCTTTTTTGGGGTACCTTCCTCCTACTAGTCTATTGTGTCTATTAATTTTTACCCCACAGGAATTTGGCCTACTCCAACTGTCAGCTAATGGATCAAACCATTTAACCTTCTACTCAAATAAAATCAAAACTGAACATTGCTGGTGAAGCTATAGTAGTGCTCACCAAACGAATATTCACGAATCAGTCAACATTTTTCTCAGAAAATAAAATGTGTATTTCTCCCTACCAACAGACTGGTTAAGCATTTTGTCCAGGTTACCCAATGCCCCTTCATAAATCAGGAAGGAGATGACAAAACCTAAGTTACAAGAGTCAGATAATTTCTACAATGTCGTAAGAAACATTTCTAGGCTGTCATTCACAAAGGACCATGTTGCTCTGGAATCCCAAGTCAAACACTACAGATTACCTTGCTACCTACACTTCCTCAAGTAAAAAGAGGAGGGGGAAGAAGAAAAAAAAACAGGCAGTAGACTATACTTTCAGGGATCATCGCTACAGTTTGTTACCAGAGAAGTTTCCCTGATTGTGCAGAGCACCTGGAACCACAAGGAGCGTGAAGGTGGTTCCAGGTGTTGCTTTTGCAATTGCCTTTTATCACTGATGAACGTTTTTCTCTTCCCTTGGAAGAGTTCAAGGGAGAGGATGTAGTCTAAGTGATTTCAACTAAAAACAAACAAACAAAAAAGAGGCAGTGGGGGGAAAAAAGAGGAAAAAGAGAAGAAAGAGAGGAAGATGAGAGATGAGGGGGAGAAGAAAAAGACTCATCATCTCAATCACTATCACTCACAGAGCCATCTATTAGATGCCAAGTCCCATCCTACACCAACAGTGCCATTACTATCCCCATTTGACAGATAAGAGAGCTGAGACGCTGCAAGTTTAAATAACAAAGTACAGAATGTGGTTTGATTTGATTTGAATTTAGTTTTAGACTCATGGTTTCAATATTTCTATTCTACAATAGATGGACAAGTTTCCCTACCCAAATTAAATGGTCATCATTAAAAATAAAACACATTAACTCTTAATCTGCAAACAGGTTTGATCATTATAAATTCTTGATAATTTCTGAGTACAGTCTACCAACTCAATAGCTCACCAGATACTTGTCATTTTCCATTCTCTTATTTTCACCTAACACGCACATTGAGAAAGTCAGTGCCTAGAGAGCCTGGGGACCAGGCATTTGCCCTAAGTGAGTGTCCACAGCAAGCATAGAAAACACTAGGTAGTGAAAGCATAGCATGAGTGCTCCGTGGTGCAAGGGCAGGACCACCGGCACCAGGACAGCTCCTAGAACTATGCATGTGAAGTGACTATGTAAAAAGATCTGAGGGAGGCAAGGATTAACCTTGCAAGTAGAAATAATAAGGGGGAAAAAAGGGTGCAGATTCTGGAAAGAGGGAACCAAATGAAACCAAGGAAATGGAAAGAGACAGAAGAGACTAAGTATTCTGAGACTTGTGTTCCAGAAATATTGCTCTGGCTTTATTTAAAATTAAGAGCAGACTAGAGACGGAAAGAGAGGGAAGAGGTCTTATGGAGTCTAGGATTCTCTGCTAACTATATCAACACACACACACAGACACAACACACACACACACACACACACACACAAAGCTGCAGGTTGTACTGTGACACTGAAAATTTATCTCCCTTGTTAAACAACAATGAAACCAAATAATCCAAGTCCAGTCCTTCTGTTTAAGATATCTAAGTTGCTAGTTATTATTAGCACACATCTGCATTCGATTGGTTCTAAAAGCTTCTTGCCCATTTTGTTCTTAGAAATGAACATAAAAGACAAAGTCTCTTACTAGATCTACAAATGGAGCAAATCAGGCCACAAGTGATATTGGACAAAATACAGGAATCACTCAGTGATGTCTATTTATCTGTCATAATTAGAGAGCAACAGCAGCCCAACTTTTATTTCCAAGAAGAGAAAAGACGATTTTTAATAAAATGACATTATTTCCAGGAACAGGAAATATAATAGTTTGTTTTACAGAATGGTGATGGCATTTTCAAGTGTATATGTAGGTCTAGTTATTAAAAGAATGTGCCTAATATGATCTGCCTGCATTTCAAAGTAAGAGTAAGTGAAGAGGGGTTGGCTTTGGCCCAAATAAAAATTTTATCAACTATGATGAGCATCAGAGACAGGGAGGTGGAAATGTTACTGTGAGAGCAGCACACAGGTACCACTGGCTTTAAATCAGTCCCTTTTAAGCACCAATCAATTTCCATCTTCTTGTTAAGGCACTCACTATTTTGTCTAATCCTTCATTTCCCAGACGAGACAAGAAATCTAAGAGGGCTAAGCGATTTACTGTGTTATCAATTGCTGTCCTCAAGCCAAGAGATTTTTTTCCCCCACACAGCTCCCGAGGACAGAAAATCTGCGAAGTTCTGGCCTACAGCCTCTCATGAGGATACAGTCAGGGTATCAGTCACATCTGAAGATTTTACTGAGTTAAGGGGCTTCTAAGCCTGTTCAGTCACATGCCTATGGGCTAGAGGTAACCACCACACCATACCATATCTCACCAGTCTCACCACACCACACCATACTTCACCACAGACTCATCCACAGAGTGGCTTGAGTGTCATTCATCATGGCAGCTATCTCCCCCTCACATCCCATTATTAATGATCCAAGGGTGAGGAATGATCCAAAGGAAGAGAGAGAGAATGCCAGGACTCCTTTTATGACCTCATCTGGGAAATCACACATTGTCAAACTATTAATATCAAATGATTTCTAATGTTGTAATAGTGGAAGAAAGTCATGATCTGACCAATACTCAAGGGGAGAGGAATGAGAGTCCACATTTTACTCTCTTTTTTGATTGTAGGGCCACACCTGGCTCTTCTCAGGGCTCACTACTGGCTCTGTGCACGGGGGTCACTCCTGTTGGACTCGGGGGCATATGGGTGCCTGGAATCAAACCTGGGCCAGCCTTGTCAAGGCAAGTGGCTTACCTGCTGTACTATCTCTCTGACCCCTAGACTTCATTTTTTTTAAGTCTTCCTAGGTGTAGGGTATCTGAGTGGTGTAAGGGACCTGACTCAAACTCTGCCTCTGCACACTGTGGATTCTGGTCTCCAAATGGAGGTGTGGGTCAGAATCCCACTTCTGAGACATCTTGTTGATACCGGTGGTGAGATCAGTGCTGCAATACTGTATGTGTAAAACTCAACTATGATTTCCCAAGGACAGTAGAAACAAGAGCCAGGAGGATTGGCCCACAATTAGAAACTTGCCACAAGTGGTGGGGAGAGGGCAGTTATGATAGAGAAGGAACCACTATAACAACGATAGTTGGAAATGATCACTCTGGACAAGAATTGAGTGCCGAAAGCAGGTAAAGGGATATACATGATAATCCTTCAGTAGCTGTGTTAAGAATCATAATGCTTAAAAGGAAAAAGAGAAGAGGGACGAAGGGAGGGTAGAAAGGGGGGAAGAGAAAGAGAGAAAGAGAGAGAGGAGAGTCTGCCACAGAGGCAGACTTGAGGTGCATGACAGGAGGGAAACTGGTGACACTGGTAGTGGGAAATGTACACTGGTGAAGGGATGGCATTGGAACATTGTATGACCAAAATTCAATCATAAACAATTTGTAGCTGTGTATCTCATAGTGACTTAATAAAAATATATATATAAAAACACTCAACTATGAATAACTTTGTAAACCACGGTGCTTCAAAAAAATAAATTTTAAAAAGAACCATGAAAAACTGGTTGGCGCTAGAAGAATTGATATAGAAGAGATGAAGTCAAAATATACCAAAGGTAGAATCCCCAGTTATTCACATGAGGATGCTATGAGGATATGAGAATTCAAGAGTTAGTCACAAAAGGGGCAAGACTGAAATAAAAATATTATTTCATCTCTCACTGGTCAACAGCTTAACATAAGTAATACTTATGTTGACATGTTTGAATAATGAGGTCACTAAAATAAATAAGATTACATGAGAAAATCTAAAAAAATAAACCTATTGCTTGATCATCAGAGAAAACCTTCATGAAACTTAAATGAGGTAGAGTTTGCCTTGCACATAGTTGACCAGGGTTTGATCCCCAGCATTCCACATGGTCCCCAGAGTACCACCAAGAGTATTTATTTCCTGAGTGCAGAGCTCAGTAACCCCTGAGCACTGCTGGCATGACAAAAAGCAAATAAATAAAATTTAAAAGATTAACACTTGCTAACAGAGCTAAAAATAGCACTAGGAGAAAAACTAATTTTCTTTAAAAATTCCCCTTACTGAAACACATTTTGTTACTGTTAAAATTACTTCAGCTGACTGGACTATATGTTCAGAGGCAGATTAGGCTACTCAGAATACCATATCAATCACTATCTTTTTTGTTCAACTGTCTGACATTTCACTTTTGCTTAATGAATGTTAAGCAATCACCACAGCCACCATCAATTCATACAGCAATATTCAAGGGAGGAGGAGAAGATCCTAGGTTGCCAGGTAGGTGAAAAATTCTGTTTCCAGAGTTCATTTCTTACCAACATATTATTAAGACACTAAAATCTAACTAAACTGTATGCTTGGAAGCAAATTTTTAAGAACACGCCTAAGGGTAAACATTATCAGGGGCAGGAGTGATAGTACGGCAGGTAAGGCACTTGTCTTGCATGCAGCTGACCCAGTTTGATTCCCGACATTCCATATGGTTCCCCCGAGCTCGCCAAAAGTGACTGCTAAGTGCAGAGTCAGTAGTAAGCCCTGAGCATTGCCAGGAACTCATCGCCATGTGGACCAGAAACAAAATAAACAAAAAATAAACATTATAGGTTTCCCGATAAAGACCCTAAGTGAGCACTCTTACTATAAAGTGATCCACAGAGAAACTACAAGGACTAGTCATTGTTCGTCTTTCTCCAGAGCAGCTGTGGCAGTACAGGACAATAATCCCTAAGTCTTCTTACAAGAGGATCAAGAAATTGGCCAATTTGTGGCTTTTGAAAGAGGTTATGTGATCCATTAACAAACTGGTAAAGAAAATTTTAATATGATGGCCTTTAAATAAGAAAATAAGAATGCCCGTGGGCCAAAGAGATAGTACAGCAGTTAAGGCGCAGCAGTTAAGGCGCTTATCTTGTACACAGACAAACTAGGTTCAATTCCTGGTGCCACTTATGGTCCCCTGAGCACAAAACCAGTAACAAACTCTGAGCACCATAAGGTATAGCCTCAAAACTACAACAAAAAGAATGCTTTAATGTCTAGGCTAGACCAGTAGGTCACTAAAGAAGTGACAACTTCTCTTAAAATGAGGAACCTATATATTCTGCAAACACCAGTTTCTAGGCATTATAAAAGAGACTGGCTTCTGCTTCTAATAGTTTTCAATTAAAGCAGCAACTTAGGAGGAAAACAGTTACATGAGAACATAATGAAGACCTAGCAATTCTTTAGAGACCGGGCCATTTTGGTCCTCTCAATGCTTTCATGCGGGGACATCCCTAGAACATCCCTTTCATTCCCAGTGACCCATCCCCTTTTTCAAATTTTTCTTTTTAATTTAATTTTATTTTTATAAAGTTGTTCACAATAATTTATTACATTTGATATTCCAACACCAATCCCACCACTATTAAACCTTCTCCCTACCATATTTCAAATGTTTCCACCCCACCCTCCAAAGACTTGCACCCAAAGCAGGATCTAAATAATTTATTTTGTATTTTATATGGCTTGTTATGAATAATCCACTGAAAACAATTCAAAGAAGTTTCCTTAGAGGAAAGTGTAAAGATCATCTTGTGCGTATTTCATCCTGGAGCCATTAAGGCTGCGATAGCACAGCGGTAGGACGTTTGCCTTGCACGCAGCCAACATGGCCGACCTGAGTTCGATTCCTCCGTCC
>JAOXYA010108739.1:0-10703 GCA_028565675.1 Sorex palustris | reverse complement strand
ATTCCTCATCAATGTTGTCAATGACGGCATCTTCCCATGTTGCCGCAACAGAGCCAAAGAGCTCCCAGTTGGTGGTCGTTCAATACATATATATGATTTGTTGCCTACTGTCTGAATTCCATCAAACACGGTGTGATAATCATGGAAAATGGGTAGGACGTGTGTTATGATGTGTCTGGAAAGCGGCCTGGAGTGTGGGGGCGGTTGGGTAGTGGAGGTCGGCTGCCGGGGCTGGGTCCCTTGGGGCAGGGAGGGCTCTCGTCTGCCCCACTGTGGGGCGCCCTGAGTGAAAACAGTCTGGTGCGGAGTCCGGTGGCATGGTTATGGGGGCCTCATTTTATACTACCATCTGGGAGGAACAGTCATGAGTTCTGGAGGGTGGTCGATGAGGAGATTATCTGGTGCCGGCAGGGTGTGGCTTTGGGTGTGACCCCTGGGTCACCGGAGACTGGGGGAAGCAAGCATAATAACATTATTCTTATTATTGTCCTTGCAAGAACAACTCCTTTTCATTTATGGGCACATACCGTACAAGGAAATGAGAGACCAAGCGGTAGCTGGTGGACAGCTCAGAAAGTTTCAGTTTGGAGGTATTATTGATGGTGTTCTTGCTCTCCATAACATAGCATTATGTTCAGGTAGTCAAAAGACTTTCTGATAAAAAGTTGACAAGTTATCACCACGTCACACAGACAAATCTATCACAGTTGTATAGTTCACTGGGGTGGATGAGCCTTAGCAAGTTGGAATGGCACTATCAGTAGATGGCTCGAAGCTCTACCCAGACTCCTCAAAGAATGAGGATAGCAATAATTCTGAAAGGCTGGTAGAAAACCAGGGAGCAGGGGCCAGAGAGAGCACTGTGGGGAAGGCACTCACCTTGAACACAGCCGACCCAGGAGTGAGCACTGAGCACAGCCAGGGTGACCCAAAACAAAATCCAAAGAAGCTGATTTATGAAAAATATGAGAGAAAAGCACTCGTCTTTTTCTTATTTCTTTTGCTTCTTTGTTCCAGAGTCATAACTGGTGGTCCTTGGAACTTACTCTTGGCTCTGTACACAGGGCTCACTCCTCGTGGGGCTCAAGGGACCAAATGGGATGCTGGGGATCAAAACACATTTTATTTACCAGGTCAGCCACGTGCAAGGCAAATGCTTTAACCTGTCTATCTCTTCAGCCCCAACACAAGAACTTTTCAATAAGTTGTTCTTGTGTATTACTTTTGTTATTGTTCACTTCATTTGACACAATAATTGTGAGAGTCATCCATATTTTGTCCTTTTATGACTGGTGAATTTTGTCTTGGTTTTGGTTTTGGGGGCCTCACCCAGTAGAACCCTGGGTTTGCCCCTAGGTTTGTGCTTATGGGTATTACTCAGGGGACCCTATGGGGTATCAGGTATTGAATCCGGTCAACCACCTGTAAGACTGACCCACTGTACTATTCCCTCACCTTCTCAAACTTTTTAACTATAAGACAAAGAGGCAGAGAGAAGTGACTTAAACAAGGTCACCCCACTTTGATGGCAGAGCAATGGTTTATACTCAAGCATATTAATTCCAAGACATCTTTCTTTTTCCTTTTTCTTTTATGGTCACACCCAGCAATGCTCAGGAGTTACTCCTGGCTTTGCACTCAAGAATTACTTCTGATGGTGCTCACGGGACTATATGGGATACTGGGAATCAAACCCCAGGCTGCTACATGCAAGGCTAGTGCCCTATCCACTATACTATCTCTCCAGTCCCCCAAGACGTCTTTTTTTGTTTTTTGCTTTTTGGGTCACACCCGGCGATGCCACATTCAGTGATGCACAGGGGTTATTCCTGGCTCTGCACTCAGGAATTACTCCTGGTGATGCTCGGGGGAGCAAATGGGATGCTGTGAATCGAACCCGGGTTGGCCGCATGCAAGGCAAACATCCTACCCACTGTGCTATTGCTCCAGCCCCCTCAAGATGTCTTTTTACCGGACCATTCACCTGGCAGAGGACACAAATCCAGTTCTACCCTTCATGTTTAAGACCTGTCCCTGAGAGCCCCAGATTTTTTCACTCCCACTTCAGACCGGATTCCCCACTTGTCTATTTAGTCGCTCATTAATTTCCCAGACTCTGGCATTTTAAGCTCCAGTGATTTTCTGTCCCTGTCCTGAGTCACTGTTTACAACACTCCCCCTTTTACTACCCGTATTGCCCTGGCCTCATCCACTGCCTTTGAGGAGCAGTGAACCTGCTGGCCTCTGGAGGACTTTCTTAGGCCCTGGTCCTGATGCAGTCTGCAAATACATGTTTCACAGCAGTGCCAGCAGGTGCGCAGGAGGAAAGGCAAACTTGGGGTCCCTGCTACATCATGGCCGAGGGTCCCACCTAGCTGTTGATCTCGACTTTATCCCAGGAACAGGACTTAGAAGGCCAGAGAACTATGAATTACTAATGCTGGCAGAAGCTTTGGCCATCCACCCACACCACTTTCTCTCTGCCGGAGGAGGGCAAGCCTATCTATTCCCAGGGTGCCAGAGTGCATTGCCCACAGCCAACCTGGGCTGGATCCACAAAGGGTCCTTCGAGCCCTACCAGGAATGATCCCTGAGTCCAGCACCAGTAGCCAGAACTAAGCACAGCTATATGTGCTCTAAACGAATCTCTTAGAGCAAAAGGGAATGCCCTGCCACAGAGGCAGGGGGCAGCGGGGATGAGGGGGGTGGGAGGGATACCAGGATCATTGGTGGTAGAGAATGGGCACTGGTGAAGGGATGGGTACTTGATCATTGTATGACTGAAACATAAGCACAAAAGTTTCTAAATCTGTAACTGTACCCCATGGTGATTCATTTAAAAAAAAAATCTCTACTCCCAGGTTAGAACACAGACACATGGCAGTAGAGCAGGGACACATCACATCTTGGTTGCCCAATGCTTGCTCCAAGTATGGACCCAAGGGGTCTCCAAGAGACCTGCATGGAAGGGGGGGGTGGTCTGTGGGGAGTCTGGCCCTGCCTTAGAAAGCTGGGCCCTAAAGGAAGCAGCCCTGAGGATTGAGTGCAGGGGTGCTTGGTAAGGACATTCTCCACTTCCAATGCCCACGGTCCATGATGACCCCATTCAGGAGAAAATGACCAGGTCTGAAGCACTCCATTTCTTCTGCACAGCAGACAATGGGGACTAAAAGAACTAGAATGAAAGGGCAGCATCCTACAGAAAATAGCTTCACATTATACCAGAATCCCCAGAACAAAGAACAGATCAGGCAGTTTTGATCTGGTGCCCCAAGTTCCATGGAAATTGAAGACTAATGCAGGGTGGGGGAGGGGAAAGGGGGAGGGGAACCCTGAAGCTGGGTAAAAGAACAATGTCAGAGCTGGACTGTGCTTGCCTCAAAGTTGAATGATAAGAACAGTTTGTCCTCAGTTTACCCTTCCCCCAAAGCCTCGCCCTGTTTTGTTTTATGCTTGCAGATAAGATGGAGGGTGCACGGAGGACCTGCCCACAGGGGAATTTTCTCATTCACTCTGATGCCTCCTAAAAATGTGCTTCCCTGTCCTCTTTATTTTAAAATGCCTTCTTGCCACCTTGAAGACAAGGTGATTGCTTTGAGGACAGTCTGTCAATTTCCAACCTGCCTGCATGTTGCCAATAAAGCACTTTTTGGACCCACTTTTTTTTTTTTTTTTTTTTTTTTGCTTTTTGGGTCACACCCAGCGATGCTCAGAGGTTACTCCTGGCTGATGCACTCAGGGATCGCTCCTGGCGGTGCTCAGGGGACCATATGGGGTGCTGGGAATCGAACCTGTGTCGGACATGTTGGCTGCGTGCAAGGCAAACGCCCTACCCGCTGTGCTATCGCTCCAGCCCCAAGTTGGCTTTTTATTATACAAAGTAATAAATGAAAACACTTCTGCTTAAAAATATATAAAGGCATGGAGCTGAGCAATAATGCAGTGGATAGGGTGCTTGCCTTGCATGCGACAGACTTGAGTTCAGTCCCAGTATCCCATATGGTCCCTTAAGCACTGCCAGGAGTGATTCCTAAGCACAGAGCCAGGAGTAACCCCTAAGGACCACCAGCTGTGGCTTCCCCCCTCCCCCAGATATATAAAGATACTGGAGATAGCACAGGTATTAAGGTGTTTGTCTTGCATGTGGATGACCCAGGTTCAATTCTTGGCACCACATATGATCCCTCAAATACTATCAAA
This sequence comes from Sorex palustris, assembly GCA_028565675.1. Taxonomy (NCBI): domain Eukaryota; kingdom Metazoa; phylum Chordata; class Mammalia; order Eulipotyphla; family Soricidae; genus Sorex; species Sorex palustris. Next base: position 6,503 of record JAOXYA010108739.1, on the reverse strand, counting down.
AGTGAACCCTGAGCACAGAGATAGGTGTATCCCAAACAAACAAAACAAACACAACAAAAATAAAAATAAAATACATATACTTAAGAATTGAAGTCACTGTCACTGTCCTCCCATTACTCATCGATTTGCTCGAGTGGGCCCAGTAACGTCTCCATTGTGACAATTGTTACTGTGGTTGGCATATTCAATACGTCACGGGTAGCTTGCCAGGCTTTGCCGTGTGGGTGAGATACTCTCGGTAACTTGCCGGGCTCTCCGAGAGGGGCAGAGGAATCGAACTCGGGTCGGCCATGTTGGCCGCTTGCAAGGCAAACGCCCTGCCTGCTGTGCTATCGCTCCAGCCCATGTATAATGTATAATAATACTATTTATGTATTATTTACAATGAAAATATTTATTATTATAATAATGATAAAATAAATAAGCTGGTGATTCATACGTAAAAAAGAGATATGAAAATATGATTAAAAAGAGAAGAGTTAGACAAAAATCCCCCCCCCCCAAGGAGGGATCCCACGGCCTCCACGTGGGATTCTGGATGGCAATGGGCCCAGGTAAGAACCGTGCAAGCATCCGAGTCAGGAATGCAAGACCAGAGTGCACAGCCCAGGAACTGACATTGGTCCACTCTCAATGGCAGCCAACAGAGAGCTTGGCACGCAATGAGGAGGATGGTCAGGATATGAGAAGAGACTAGATGAGGCACTTGAGACCTGTGCATGCTGACAACAGGGTGAAAGGTCCCATACTCCCATTCAAGGGGCTGACATCATTTAATGCAACACGTCATACGGCTAAGACACAAGTGCAAATAGAAACCTGAGCATGTCTCAGTGCTAACACAGTTTTGCAGAGGGCACCAGCCTGCAGAGACAGACTTTTCCTCTGGCTGGGTAATGCCCAACCACGCAACCTCATGCATCCAAGCATCATCATTTTAAATCTTTTCTAATTATATCTTGCACACAATCAAAAACAACAGCCAACTCTGAAAGAGTCTTGAAAAGAAAAAGGAGAAAGCATTCTAAGTAAAATAAGAATTACCAAACCTCCAGGTAAAACCTAACGTGCAACCAAAAAGACTCGGATGAGATCAGTGAGCAGGTTCGCGACTAGACTTGGGTGGAAGGTGAATTAGGAAACATTGCAGAGCTTCTGTCCGCTTGAAAGAAATCCTGAGTCGGCACAAGGTCCTTGGCCTAACTACTAGGCCACCCACTGCTCTGGGTGACATTGAAACAAACAGTTTCATACCCTAGACCTATCCAAGACTCTGGGCAACCCACAGCACTTGAATGCCTCTGTGAGAAACACAAGACTCCCAGGACAGGGGGTTAAAAAACAAAACAGTTTATTCCCCTGCTTGAAACGGGAGCCACTTAATAGTTACCAAGAAAAGTGAATCGGGTGATTTATTTACCCAGGTAAATTGCTTTTTAAAAGCTAAACAAAGTCCCTCCCTGCTCCCAGAGCCCTAAATCAATAACTGCAACTACTTCATTACATCTGGCCCCGATGAATAGAGAACTCCAAACCAGCACTCAGCTTACTGAGCTCTTCCTAAATGCCAGTGTCTCGAGTCCCCTCCTCCTCTTCTCAAATCCGGGGGTCAAGAGCATACCCTGGTGCCTGCGGCTTGGACTGATCCACAGGAATGCAGAGGAGGAGAGGAAGAAGAGGAAGAGGAAAAGAAGAAGGAAGAGGAGAAGGAAGAGGAGGAGGAAGCAGGGAGGAGGAGAAGGAAGGAGAGGAGGAGGAGAAGGAGAGGAGGATGAGAAAGAAGAAGAAAAAGAAGAGAAGGAGGAAGAGGGAAGAGGAGGAGGAGAAGAAAGAAGGAGAAGGAGGAGGAAAAGGAGAAGGAGAAGGAGGAGAAAGAAGGAGGAGGGGGAGGAGGAGGGGAAGGGGAAGGAGGAGAAGGAGGAGGAGGAGGAGGAGATGGAGGAGGAGGAGGAAGAAAAGGAGAAGGAGGAGGAAAAGAAGGAGAATAAGGAGGAGGAAGGAGGAGGAGAAAAAGGAGGAAGAGGAGGAGGAAGAAGTAGAGGAAGAGGAAGGAGAAGGAGGAGGAGGAGGAGGAGAAGAAAGTGGGGGTAGGGCCTCTGTTCCATAGGAAAAATCAAGACCCCGACCCCTAACAGAACAAACTAGCCCTAGTTCTGGAGACAAGGGAGCAAACTGCTTTGGCTCCCGCTGGCCTGTACAGCCTCCACCCCAGTACCAGGAACCAGAGGAGTCTTGAGTGAGCCTTGAAGAATGCACTTAACGGAACCCACAGACACGGTGGCCAGACCCTCTGTTTGTCTCTTCTCACTGGGCTCAGCCGCTCACCCAGAAGCTCTCAGCTTCCCAATAAGCCCAACAAATCACACCCCCAATCGAGAATGCCAGTCCTCAGCTCTGTCGCCCGGATTCTGTTAGCTTTCCGCTGACATTTCTACAGTTCCCACTGAGACCTCTGGCTCCCTCATGCCCAATCCCAGCCTCCAGGCCAACCCATGTGCATCTCACACCCGCTCGGCGAGAACAGCCACGGGAACCAGAAACCCCTTTTATAGCATCTGCTTTCTGGGACCGCTGTTCTCTCTTTACCTCACGTTGCACAGAACTGGCCCCAGGTGCTTACCATGAACGTGCAGCCCTGCGGAAACAGTGCCAGCTCACACAGGCCCTCAAAGATGAGTGTGGAGAGCAGACCCTCTCATCTACCTGTAGGAAGTCCCCTCACCACCCCAGAATGTTCCGGAAACAGTCTTCAAGCCAACTTCAGAAAGGTTTTCCAAACCCCTCAGATTCTGCCTTTTTTTTTTTTGCTTTTTGGGTCAAACCCGGCAATGCACATGGGTAACTCCTGGCCTTGCACTCAGGAATTACTCCTGACAGTGCTCAGGGGACCATATGGGATGCTGAGAATCAAACTCAGGTTGGCTGTGTGCAAGGCAAATGCCCTACCCGCTGTACTATTGCTCCAGCCCCAGATTCTGCCTTTCAAAGACAGCAAGATTCCCTTTATCCAAATGCAACGAATCTTGAGTGCCACGGCTCAGCTGTGGTTCCCTCCTTCCAGCCCTGACTTCACAGCTTGTGATAGACAGAATTTGCTAACAGACACGGTGCCTAGACCAACGTTTTAATGCCATGCCCTAGAAATAAAAGTGAAGGTTCCAATTATTCACACGCAGAAGACTTCCTCAAGCGAGTTCCATAAACGAAAGTGGCATTCAAGTTGAATTTTGGATCATGACTTTTTTAAGTATGTAACAAACGTCTCTCAGCAAAATGAGTCTAATTCTGTTTGCAAATTTTCCAGCACACCTGAAAAGCCAGGTGCCTCCCAGTCCCAGGTAAAACACTGGGTTCGGAAAGTGATTCCTTTCAGCACAGGGAGCTGGCTGCTGGAGTTACATCACTCCTCACTGAGCTCTGAAATCCTGAGGAAGTAACGTGGGTATTTCCCTGTCTCAAAATATTGCCTGTAATTCAAAAGCGGGGGGGGGGGGAGTGAATGCTAGCTGCAGATACAGTATAGACGTAAGGTGCTTGTCTTATATTCTGCCAACCTGGCACCAAACAGGGCCCCCTAAGCACTGCCAGGAGTGAATCCTGAGCACCACAGGGTGTGGTCCAAAAATCCCCCCAACATAAACTAACAATTCAGTGAAACATAAAAACCAGTGCAACCAGTGTTCCTTGAAAACACGCAGGAGAGCACAACACATCCCATAATATACCACAGGTTGGAACACCTAACATTGCCACGGTGGCATTTTAAACAGATCTCTAAACACTCACATTGCAAAAAGAGCAACGGCTTCCCAAGTGCTCACTGCGGGTCCCCGACTAAGCGTTCAGAGAAAGAGGCGACAGCAGAGAAATGAGGAAACACTTTGTCCCCTCAACAGCCAAACTAAGCAGATGATGTGATCATAAATACCGGCAATACGGCTACTGAAGGAGAAGCGTGAGCCTCCCATCACTTAAAACAGCAGGGAACAATGGAAAGAGGAGTCAAGCACAATTTAATGTGTATCTACTAAGCACCCACACCCCCAAAATCAGCCTAGCTCTTTTGTCCCCAGATGGGTGGGGTACAATGCTTCCTCCCAAAGTGGGGTATCAAGGGCCCCCTGGGGAGGCCTGGAACTCTGGGGAAGCGTTTGTGGCCTCGGATGCAAATGTGGGGATGCTTTTCTACTTGATCCCTTAAAGAAGGTACATTTCTAGAAGGCTCTGGTACTCATGGAGGGGTGGGGTCAGGAGGAAGAGGGAGAGGGTCACTCCCAAAGGTGCTCAAAGCCACATAGTACTGGGGATCAAACTCAGGACCCCAAGATGCACTTGAGCAACTGAGCTCTGTCTACCCTAAATATTAGGAGGGGGTGCTGGGGGGGGCGGTATGCACACGTAGCTGTGTTCAGGATTTATTCCTGGATCTAGGCTCAGGGATCACTCGCCCAATGGGGCCCATGGGACCATAGGTGGTGTTGGGAATCAAACCCCGGTCAGCTGCACGCAAGGCAAGTGCCCTGCCTACAGAACGCTCTCTCCAGTCCCCAGTTATCATTCGTAAATGACTGGAGTCATCAGGAAAAAAATGAACACGGGCTGCTTTAAAGAAACCACAAAATAGTAGTTTTCAGAGAGTAAGAGTCAAATTCAATCATCAATGATAATTCTTCAGAGCCAGAGAGATAGCACAGGATATTTACGGAGCTTGTCTCGCATGCAGCCAGGCCCAACCAGAATCATTAGGAGCACCACACACGTACGCCTGCACAAAGCCGAGCGTGATCCCAACACAGGAGCAAGCCGTGAGCACAGAGCCAGGAATAGCCCCTCAGGCCCACCGAGAATGATCCAAACATCGCTCCTCCCCACTCCCTGAATTCTTCAATCTTCTACTCAGTTCCTCTGGGCACACCGGCCCACGAAGGGCACAGGGGTCCTAAATGCCATTGATAGATGTCCCCTCCGTGTCTTTCAGGGTCATGGTTGGATCATCTACCTAGACTCTTTTTTTTTTTTTTTTTTTGCTTTTTGGGACATGCCCAGCGATGCACAAGGGTTACTCCTGGCTTTGCACTCAAGAATTACTCCTGGCAGTGCTCAGTGGACCATATGGGATACTGGGAATCAAACCTCGGTCAGCCGCATGCAAGCAAAAGCCCAACCTTCTGCACTATCTACCTAGACTCTTTGAGCAAAGTGAGACCTTCTGGTTATTTCTGACCGATCACTGGAACCAAATCTAAGTCCATTCAAGACCAGAGCATCCAGCTCACTGCTACTGAGCCCTCAGCGGCAGTTTCCCCTACAAGGCAGCAGCAACCTGCAGCTTTGCTAATGAATGAAGCAAACAGGCCCTGTAAGACCCGGATGGGAGATAGGCAGAGCCCTCCCCTGAGCGAGGATCAGGGGGCCAGGCTGCAGTCCTTATGCGAGCGACACTTGCACGCCTTCCTTGCACGAACACCACGAACACAAACCTTCTTTATCCCCAATAACAGTAATTACTATGGTTATTATGCAGTGCCACAAAGATTGATAGCTTTGATTGCTGACTTGGGGAGAATCGTCAAGAGCCGTGTTCCTTGAAGGAGCTTTCGGATCTAGAATTAAAGCTTCAGAGATTCCACAAAGCCCCCCACCATTTTTAATATTAGGGTCCAACCACTGCGACTTTAAACTATTTTTAGGCTGCGACTTGACTTAAAACAAAAGGCATCTTCCATTAGAAGCCCTTGAAGAACAAAAGGGTTTTTTTTTTATAACTTGCTTTTCTGTGTCATTAATGAAAATGTTAACGGGGAAAAAACTAAAATTGAGAAAATAAAGCATATCTTTAAAAGAAATGTATAGACTTGTTACCCTGTTTCAAAACATCCAAGAGGCCGGAGCCAGAGAGATAGCAGAGTGGGTAGAGCGTTTGCCTTACACACAGATAACCCAGGTTCAATCCCCATTCAATCCCTGGCACCACATATGGTTAAACCCTGCCAGGAGTGATCCCTGAGCACTGTCAGGTGTGGCCCCAAACAAACAAAAAACAACAACAACAAAAATCCAAGAAGTACCAGAGGAATAGTCCAGGGGTTAAGACACTTAAATGCCATTCACAGATGTCCCGTGCATGTGCCAAGCCGTGGGTTCAATCCCTGGCCCCATGCAGTTCCCTGGGCACTGCCCGATACAGCCCTGGAACTGTATACAGCACTGGGGTGCTTGGGGGGTTGAGGATCTTGCACTGTGGGACCAAGCCACTCTACATCCACGGTGCCACCCACTGAACCACCAGCCTGGCTGGCTGACAACCTCCAGGACACTGAGGTGCACTCCTCTCCTCCCCAAAAGAAAAACATTTAAGAATGTACCTATTCGCTCTGGATGCAAGATGCATGCTGAAAGTAGACTATAGACCAAACATAATGGCCAACCTGTACTGCAAACCATAACACCCAAAAGGAGAGAGAGAGAGAGAGAGAGAGAGAGAGAGAGAGAGAGAGAGAGAG
>JAOXYA010108716.1:0-10703 GCA_028565675.1 Sorex palustris | reverse complement strand
CTTGCCAGGCTTTGCTGTGCGGGCGAGATACTCTCCGTAGCTTGCCGGGCTCTCCGAGAGGGGCGGAGGAATCGAACCTGGCTCTGAAGGTATTTTTAAAAAAGGTTTAAGCAAACGGTGTGTGGGTGGAGAGAGTGTCCGGTGGGCTGAGCATAAGTTCGGGCCTCTGCACCGTGGGGTCCCAGGAACACAGAGCTGGGAGTGGCTACCAGCGCCATTGGTGTGAACCAAAAGAAAAAAAATACATATCTGGAAATTATTATTTTTTATGGAAATTATTTTCAATAAAACTTAAAATTGAAACAAGTTTAAGGAAAGCATGCTCATCATAACATTTCTACAATGAAGAGGGAGTGGATCTTCCACCCCACACCTGGTGCCCCTGCGCTCCCCCAGGAGGTTAGCAGGCAATACATCTTCACGTGGAGAGTTCCAGAATGGTCTGTGCTGGGCGAGTTTGTGAGTGTAAGCGTGTGTGTGATATCACTCGCTACTATGTCGTAAGCACTTTTTTTTTGTTTTTGAGCCACACCCGACTGTGCTTCATGCTTACTCCTGGCTCTGTGCTCTGTGGTCACTCCTGGCAGTGCTTGGGGGACCATTCAGGGTGGCAGGGATGGAACCTGGCTTGGCGCTGTGCAAAGCTTGCCCGCCGTTTTATCTCTCTGGCCTCCTGTAAGCACTTTCTGCAGGAATACTTGATCATCTCAATACTGGAATTAACTTAACTAGTCAACATCAGCGTGTTACTAATATTTATTGATTTGATCAGACCTAGCCTCAGGAATATTTCCTGGTTAATGAGCACACCTCTCCACACATGACTGTATTAAATATCTGCTCCATCCGTCTTCCCACTCATCTATCATCCATCCATTCATCAACCACCCCTCTATCCACACATCCACAAAACCCCCTCGCCTACACATCCATCCTTCCATCATCCACTCAACATCTCTCCACCCATCCATCCAACTATCCAACCACCCAACCACCCATCTGTCCATCATCCATTCAATGACCCATCCAAACATCAACCCGTCCACCTACACATCCATCATCCGTCCCATCCATGCATCCCATCCATCCATCCATCCATCCATCCATCCATCCATCCATCTCCACCCACCCATCCATCACCCATCCCCCATCCATCCCCACCCATCATCCATCCATCCATCCATCATCCACCCACCCACCCATCACACATCCATCTTCCACCCATATCCATCCATCCATCCATTCATCCATCCATCCTTCCTTCCTTCCATCCATCCATCCATCCATCCATCCATATCCACCCACCCATCCATCACACATCACCCATCCATCTTCCACCCATCATCCATCCATCCATCCATCCATCCAATAAATTATTTGTTTTGAGTCTGCTCTCAGCTACAACACAGGCTTTGCAGAAAGCATTCACTTGCCAGGGAGTCTAATTTCCAGAAAATTAATAAGGACAAACCAAACCTTACCTGCCTTTTATGATTCTGACATCTAACCATTTCCTCCGGGATTCTGACGTCTAACCATTTCCTCCGGGACCACTCCCCTGCTCCCTCACTCACACGTTCTAGCACCTCGGTCAGTTGAACCCTTCTTAGAATCCCATAAGCCGTTCTCCCACTCGGGCCCTTTCCCCAGGCCTCACCCTCCCCGCCTGGCAGGCTTTCGTTTCTCCTTGGTGGGTGATTTCTCCTTATCATCTAGTTTCCAGATTAATGAAACTAATTAATCCGGAAACGGGAAACGGTTTCCTCCAAGGGCACTTGCTTTGCCCCACCCCAAGGCTCATTAGGCTCCTGTCACTGTCATAGGCTGGTACTGGCAGGTGGGTTTCACTTGTGTCTTTCTTGTTCACGCTCTGCTCTATGGCAGGGTCAGCACCACACCGACAGCGGGGACACATCCGCACTGTCCACGCGGTGAGGCTGGAGCTTCGAGCCGCGCCCAACCGCGTGCATCTCTGAGCTGCATTTGTTGAATGGGTGAGGTAATATTTAGCCAGAGCTCAGGGAGCCAAGCCGTGCCGAGCGAGGATTGCTTAAGAAACAGATTGTCCACCTTCCCTCCCAGCTCCTCTCCCATCTATCTTGGAAGCAGCCAGATGGCAGCCAGCTGGGAACAGAGACTCGCCATGGCGACTCGGGCTGAGGACCCGAAACGCGCGTTGGCAGGAAAGTGGGACTGTGCGGAGGGCTGAGGGGACACGTGAATCGCCATCACCCGCGGATGCCGGCCATGGCAGGGCGGGCGGGGTCCTGTGGAAGGGGCAGAGGCCACGCTCTGCATGTGCTCTGGGCTCTCCCTCTCCGCCTTCCCTCACCCACCGCACAGAGCTCTTCCTCGCCCCTTGTCCCATCAGATGCATGACTGTGGGTGAGCAATCCTGACCCCAGGAGGGAGGGTGAGGATGGGGTGCCCCGGATGGGAGCACCCAACAGAATGTTCTTATCTGGCGGCGTCCAACACCCTTGTTGTATGGCAGACTTTTCCAGTCGGTGAACGTAGGCTTCAAAACAGTTCACACAAGTGATGCAAATTTAAAAGATTTCTGTTGCCCTCTTGAGTACTATTCATTTGCTCTCTGTCTTCTATTTATAGATTTTTGGGTATAATTTTAATTATGGACCATGTAATTGATTTTATCTCCTGGGTAGGGAAAGGGCATTATTATCATTCTCCTGGGGCACTGATTTCTTCAAAAGGGATCATGGACATTAAAAAAATTTATTTAAGGGGGCTGGAGCACTAGTACAGTGGGTAGGGTGCTTGCGTTGCACCTGGCTGACCCAGGTTTGATTCCTGGCATCCCATATGGTCCTCCAAGCACCACCACGAGTGATCTCTGAGTGCACAGTCAGGGATAACCCCTGAGCATCGCTGGATGTGGCCCAAACAGCTCCCCCAAATGATCTAAGGGTTCCCTGTGACTATCATATGAGCAGCTGACCCTATTTCCCCTTTCACACTGCCTGCTAGGAAGCTCCCCACCCACCATGTGACCCAACCATAGCCAATGTCCAGGGCCCCAGGTCCACTGTTTTATAGAGGTTCTTATTCATGGCTCCAAACCAGCACCAGCTTTGCCATTCATCTCCTTCCTTGCTCTGTGTGTGTGTGTGTGTGTGTGTGTGTGTGTGTGTGTGTGTGTGATGCTCTGACTTATGTGTCTTGCAAAACTGCCTTTTCAGTGAGTATGCAGGTCTGGCTGGGGATGTGGCTCGAGACAGGGCTCACCCCTTCTGCGTGTGAGGCTCTGGTTCGATCCCTGGCACCTGAGAGAGGGAGGGGTCTGGGATCTTGCCTAAGTTCTGCAGGACATGCCTACTCTGTCTCCTGAGGGAGATGTCCTTGAGTCATCCCAGAGGATGTGACTGCCCAAGACCCCTTTCTGTGCTCTGGCCCCTGCATCTTGAGCTGGGCGGGTGAATTGATTAAATGTTGGACCAGAACTCAAAGACTCTTCCTGAATTAGCCACTAGTGGAGAACAAGCTGGTCTAGTACTTTCCAGAGGGAACTCTCTCTCCCCGCCCCCCACTCCCTGCCATGGGGCAGGGTGGTGGGTGCCAGATGCCCACTCGCCCATGCTGGAAGCAGGACCGTCTCCTACAGAGCCGCCGCCCTGGCCCTTTCTAGGAGCTCTTTACCCCAGTGGTCCTGCTGGGGACCCCTCAAACTCAAACATCCCGGGGGCAGGGGGTGGGGCTCATAGCACGGGCAGTCAGTGAGTCTGAGGGATGATAGACTGGAGCTGCCCACGATCCCATGAGCTCTGGCTGGCATCTGGCACTCGGTGACAGCACGGTTCGGGCAGGGTTCCGGGACCACAGCCTGCTGCCCCTGCAGCACCCCCAACACCCACGGTCACCAACGCCCTTCCCTAGCCTGCCGCCCGGGGTGTGCATCCCTCCCCCCAGCCTCTGTGCGCGGGAAGAACGCTGTGGGGGCTGCATGTCTCTCTGGAAGGCTGTGAAGAAGCCGCGCTCAAATATGTGCTTCGTGGGCGTTCGGGAGACTGTGGCCCTCTCGTGCGCTAAATAACGGGGAGCCTGCGGAAGGAACCCTGTGCCGACGGACAGATGGATGGACAGATGGGCGGGCGGACAGACGGAGAAGTCCCTCCGAGGGCAATGGCACAGGCCTGAGAGAGGCTGTCAGAAACAGAGAGAGAACTGAGGTAGAGGAAGGAGATGGGGGCATGGGGAGCCAGTGGCCAGCACCCCCCACATTTCCCTAGACAGGGTCATGGGGCTTTATCCTTCACACCCGCCATGCCAGGTCCTCGAGACGCGCAACTGGGCTGTTTCTGGGCGCCGCGAGGACCCTCTGCTTGCGCACCCCTGCAGGGTCGGGGTCAGAGGCCATGGGGCTGGGAACTGGCTACCGGGGCACCGAGACCCTCCTGACCTCCCAGCTGCCCTGCCACCGCTGGCCCCTGGAGGAGACCCAGACCCTGCGTGTGGGCTGCTGAGAAGTGCCCAGGGTCAGCAGGGGTGGAAGGGTGGGGCAGGAGGGGGTGATGTCAGCAGCACAGGCTCCCCACTTGGCACTGCGCCCCCACTTGGCAGGTAGAGAAACAGGGGTTCAGAAGTCATGCCCCTTGCGGACATGTGAACGGAATGAGCGGGCATTGTGCTGAGACTGTCAGGAGGGGGTCGGAGACAGAGATCTCTTCCGGGTGGGACTGAGACATGGCAAGGGGGCAACCGCGGGCCAGGGGCAACGCAGCAGGAGAACTAAGCCACTCGGCTGAGGTGGGGGCCACTGTAAAGGAGGGCGGGGGGAGAGATGGTCCAGAGGGCAGCAGGGTTCTTGCCTTTCACTATCCCAGCACCCCAGATGATCCCTGAGCACCTCCAGAAGTCATCCTGGGGCACAGAGCTGGGAGTAAGCCCTGAGCACTCCAGGTGCGGCCTCCTAAACCAAACCAAACCAAAGAACATGAAAGGGGGGATGCTGGGCCCTGAGGGAGGGAGGCGGGTTCGCAGCGATGGGTCTGGTGTTGGAATCATCAAGCGCATCGGCAGGACTGCAAACTAAAACCAGAGAAACGGGGGCCTGGGGGAAGTGTGGTGTGGGGATTTGCCACCAGTCGTTTGGGGGTTCAGAGGGGAGGGTCTCAGCAGCTCCTGACTCTGGCTGGATGGTTTGGGGGGGTGCTGCCCACGAGCTCGTGAGCCAGACGAGGGCAGTGAGTGCACGGGGTGGCAAAGTTCTCCCCTTCCGGGGACAGTGGCTGGTGTGGTGAGCAGGACGCAGCCCCTGAGGGTCGGGTTGCCCTGACTAGGTGCTGGGGAGGGTGAGGGGCAGGCAAAGGGACTCAGAAGGTCCCGAAAGAACAGCTGCAGAGGGTCTGGGGCTCAGGTCAGGATGTGGGAAATAAAAGGACACATTCCAACAGCCATAGAGTCGGTCGCTCACAGTACGACGGGCCACAGGTGGCTGAAAGTCAATGGCAGATCTCGAGGGGAAGGGTCTGGTCTGTCTGTGCACCCACTTTACAGATGGAGAGACTGAGAAGCAACAGAGTTCACTGCAGTGCATTTGGAATTGTGCCGGAGGGGCTGGGTAGATGGTTGGAAAGGTCAGGCATGTGCTCAGTATGTTGGAGGCCTGGCTTCTATCCCTGGTACCGCATGGTTCCCCCCCCCATGAGCACTGAGCGAGGGAGTAGTCCCTGAGCACCGCTGAGTGTGGCCCAAAGACCAAGAGAGAAAAAAATCTTGGAATAGTTGAGCAAAAGTACAAGTGTGTGTGTGTGTGGAGTGTGTGTTGGGGGGGGGGCGTCTTCAGTGATTGTTTTCACATGAAATCTCCAAATATGGCCCTTTCTCAGCTGCCTGGTTTCCATTCAACAGTCCACTCAGCCCACTCCCTAAATCGACATCTCCCTGGAAGGACAATGCGCCTCTCAGCTCTGGACTGGGTTCTGTCACCACAACAACCAGTTTGGAGATGCAGGGACCCAAAAGCAGCCCATCACAGCAGCTCTCAGGAGTCTGGCTGGGAAAGCAAAGACTCTTCGCTCCGCTCACCAAGATCCTGTGGGTATGGGACCCCAACTTGGCTGCCTTGAGAGAGGTCAGCTGAGAGGCCATGCACAGGCGCACCAAAGCAGTGCTGAGGGAACTAGGCAAGAGAGTGCTGGAGTCCTGGTCAAGCCTCACCTGAAATCCACACGCCAGCACTTTCTGAGCTATGTGACTCAATGAATCTGGCTAGCGTTAGCCTGAGCTAGTTCTGTCGTTTGTCTTTAATGACATGCACGTGTAGTAGGACTGGGCTATAGACCTGAAGGTGAGTCCTAGTTCCGGGTAGGGGGCATTTGGTAGGTCCCCTAAGATGTTGACCACAATCCCTGCCAGACTGAGCTGTTGAGAGCGACCATCCCAACTGGCACCACTGCCCAAAGAAGGCTCTAGAACTGCATGTTATGGGATGCTTATCTTCACCCTGCATCTGGGTTTACCAGAATTCCCACCCGAAAATCCCACTGCAGAACTCTCTCCCCCACAGTCCAGCCCCTGGGCCTGGACGACCAGCACACAACTGGGTGGGGCGGTGCTCTGGTTACGCTTCCTGGGCTCACCAGCCTGGGGAGCCCGATCTGGCACCCCGTCCGGCTCTCAGACCCGCCTCTGGTAGACCAGGTGGCCAAAAATAGCCTCCAGGCCGGGTTCTGTGCAGGAAATCTATTTCAAGCCTGGCGGGAGGACGTCGTGCCCTGCCCTGCCGGACAGAACTGCTCCCAGGAGCCCCCGCAGGCAGGCGGCCACAGCTACGAACAACGAGACAGTGGCCCGCAGAGGCACAGCCGGGCTGGGGTCTTCAGGAGGGGCCCACAGCCCAATGTGGGGGCCCACGCAGTCCGGCAGTGGGGGGAGTGGGGCGAGGGGGCTCTTGGTTTCTCCTTCACAACAGCCCAGCATGAAAACTTGACCCCGTGTGCTTCGGCGTAACAGGAAGGGTGGGGTGGGGGCTCCCCAAGTGTGGCTCCTCAGAGCAAACAAGGCGGGTGCCAAGTTTCCAGAGTGCCCCGGCTGGGCCTCATGCATCCTTTCTGTCCCTCACGTAGGGCGCTGAACTCACCCTTCTACAGTGGGGTTACTTTCCCTTGGGGGGGGCGCAGACTTGGGCCACACCCAGCAACGACTGTACTCCTGGGGGGTCGACCAGAAGCGAGGCGAGTGCCTTAACTCCTGTCCCATTTCTCCAGTCTCCCTGTATTTTTGTTGCTGTTGTTTGGGGGCCACACCCAGGGCTGACTCCTGGCTCTGCACTCGGGGATCACGCCAATGAGATGCGGGTATGAAGCCCGGTTGGCTGGTGCGAGGCAAGCTCCTTAACCCCTGGACGATCGCTCCAGCCCTCCCGGTTTGTTTTTTTGATGTACTGGGAAGGATCGCGCCATGCCTGCTCCTGTTCTTGTACCTGACATCGCGGGGGCCTGCCCGGTGCCCCACCCTGGGCGCCTTCCAGTGTTGGGTGCAGCCCTCGAGGGGCGGGCAGGCAGGGAAAGTTCTGGCAGAACAGGGCTGGCACCAGGTGTGATGGGCCAGGGTGGCACCGTGATCCCCAGCACGGCCTGGTGATGGCATCATGCCTGGCCTTGCTCCAGGGGCGTGCGTGCCCAGCCCTCACTGATCTTTTGGTTGGGGGTGCTCTTCTCACCAGCTGCCCTCTTCCCTGGTAAGGCTGTGTTCAACCCAGGCCCACTCCCAGTGAACATCTCGGGGCCAGGGCGAGGCGCGGAGATTCCTGCCCGGTGCTTCAGAGACATCCAAGGTCCTGGCTGCCCTACTGGAGCCAGGCTCTGCCCCTGGGACGGCTGAAGGCCAGGCAGAATAGTTCTCTGAGCACCCCATCCCTGCCCAGCCTGGGTGTCGGGACATGGCTGAGCACAGGCTCTGCTTACACGCGTGTCGGGGCGCCAGGCTTAGACCCCCAGTCCTGTATGCCCTTCCAGATTACTGAACCAGGAGGAGGCCCTGAGCGCTGCCAGGTGTGCCGCCCTCAAATAAAGACACAGAAACAGAACCCAGGGAGTGAGACTAAGTTCCCAGCACCCCGCTACCCCCGCCCACTCCCTCTAGTCCCAAGTCACCTGCAGTCACACTGAGAGCAATTTTTCCCCCTGCCGTTCCCGTCTCAGGCCCCACGGTGCTATTTCAGTAGGTGGGGCCCCTGGTTTGCCTCCCACTCCGTGTCCCCTCCATGGAGACAGGATGGCCGCTGTCCTGTGGCGTCTGTCCCCACACCTGCTCCTCACCCCCTGGCCCAGGCCCCTGCTGCCCCACCTTGCGGGCTGGGCTGGTGACAGGAAGTTTCCATGGGGCTCAGGGCAGGGAAGAAGAGAGAAGCTGGGCTCTGAGACCCGCTGGTCCCCCTCCCTGCAGGCCAGGACTAAGGGGTGCAGGGGCTGCATTCCTGCACCCAAGGCCGCAGCTCCTGGTCTGTTCCCTCCCCCAGGACTGGACGGGGCTGGCAGCTTGTCGTCTCCCCACCCCACCACCTTTGCTGGGTCCTGGACTGATTCAGTCCCTGGTGGGGCTGCAAAGAATGACAGATTCAAAGGTCACCACTTGGCCAGTCCTGTCCCCCCACCCAACCTTCCTCTCTGGGTGGAGGGGCCAGAGGAAAGCACCCCTATTGTTTTCTGCGACGACGGGAAAACTTTAGAACCCGAGCCTGGTGCCAGCCTGGAATCTGGGTGCCAGGCGCTGGCACCAAAAGCTGGCCCGAAAGGCTGTGTCTTAGTCCCTGGGGCGGAAATGGCTCCTCCCTGGGGGCTGGGCAGGCAGCCATACAGTGTCCCCCACCCCTGCGCACTGCTCCTGGGACCCTCCGTAGTGCCTGCAGACAGCCCAGCCCTAAATGACAAGCACACCGGTCGCGACAGGCTGGGCTGCGTTCACAGAGTGACGAGGTTCAGCACGTCCAAAGGCCCCACGGCGGCACTTGAGACCCAGCACGGCTGTTGGCATGCAGTCGGGCCAACTCTGACAGCCTGAGGGTCTCCCGAACAGGGACAAAGTCAGCCAAGGCCCCAAGGGACCAGCTGTCATCAGCTCCAGCCGGGGTAGCCCTTGTCACCCAGAAATCATGTTTTCCCGAGAATGTAGCTTTTAGAGACTTTTACTGGCGCACGCTGCAGAATGAACCGCAGTCCTCCCACCCTCGGGACTGACGGGGGGTGGGGGACACAGAGTAAGAATATGCAGAGTCCCGAGTTGTGACCGTGAAAGGCCAGACACCACTGGCCGAGGAGCACGGCGGGACTCGTTATATAAAGCAGGGATTCCCCGAAGCAGCCCCAGAGAAGTCTGATGTGCCCCTCGGGTTAGGGCCAAAATCGGAGCTCCATGAGAAGTGGCGACTTCAGCAGCCTGGAACCTCTGGCTTTCCCTGGATCAGACCCACCCTGGTCCCCCCTGCAAAAGGGAACCCGCTCAGGCCACATGAAGGAATGAAGGCCCTCTCTCCTCCAGCCTTGGAGAGACCCCACAAGGCATAGGACGGAATGAAGGCTTCTCCTCCAGCCCTGGAGAGAGACCACGGCACTTCTCTCAACTAGTGCCCACCAAGGCACCTTTGGCCAAGTGAGCATTGGAACTAACAGTGGCAGAGCCGTGAGTGACAAAACATGAGTGGCATCTCTCTGAGATGAGAACAAAATGCATCAGCTGCGTCAGGGTCTGCGCCAGTGAAGAGATGCTCTCTCTGGGGGCACAGGGGATGGCCATGACTGGGGTGCTCAGGGGCTACTCCCAAGACGGTGTGTTCAGAGGTCACTTCCTGATGGTGCTCTAGGAACCATGCAGGGCTAGGGATTGAACCAGGGTTTGCTGCGTGCAAGGCATGTCCCTGATCCTGTCCTGTCCCTCTGACACCAAGGAGTCTCATCCCATATCTCTGCCCATTTCCCTCCCTCCCCGTAAGATCCCGGATCATCCCCACCTTTTTATTTTTGTTTCGTCGGATTGCACCCAGCTGTGCTCAGGACTTACACCTGGCTCTGTTCTTCGTGCTCATTCCTGGCAGGGCTCAGGACACCCTACAGGGTGCTGGGGATTGAACTCAGGTCAGCTGTGTGCAATTTTCCCACTGTCCTCTCTGTGGACCCTTTTCCCTTGCCTCAACTAGTGTGAATAATGCTGAGTGGACCTAGGGGTGCAGATGTCTCCCAGAGACTCTGGTTTCATTCTCTATGGTTCTGTTCCCAGGAGTCGGCTTGCTGGCTCAGGGCGTGGGCCCTATTATTAAATCTGGGAATATCGCCATCCTATTTCCCATAGTGACTGCCCCCCAATTCCAGTGCACAAGGCCCTTTCTCCACATCCTCACCCCACGGTGTGTGTGCGTGTGCGTGTGTGCATGTGTACGTGTATGTGTGCGTGTGTATGTGTGTGCGTGTGTGTGTGTGCGTGTGTGTGTGTGTGTTCTCATGGGCATGAGCTCACATCTTCATGGTGACTCTGATTAGGATTTTTCTTGGAGGGGGTGATGGGTTCCTTCCCACACATTTGCTGGCCATTTATCCGGCTTCCTGTGGAGAAGGTCTATCCAGGCCCTTTATGCATTTGTCTTGCTTTATTTTGCCCCCACCTCCTCCCAAGTGGGCTGGAGCGATAGCACAGCGGTAGGGCGTTTGCCTTGCACGCAGCCAACATGGCTGACTCGAGTTCGATTCCTC
>JAOXYA010108709.1:0-10703 GCA_028565675.1 Sorex palustris | reverse complement strand
TTCTAATTACTTTTAAAAATACACATTAAAATACAACACATGTGCAAGACATGGGCACCGAATTTCTCTTACCTGTTGAACCAACAGACCATGTAATGTTGAGATTAAAGTTGTTGGATGCATTAATTGAAATATCCAAATTTTTGTTTGACTACCAAAAAAAAAGAAATGTTAAAAAACTCTATATCAGACAGGTT
Organism: Sorex palustris; assembly: GCA_028565675.1. NCBI lineage: Eukaryota > Metazoa > Chordata > Mammalia > Eulipotyphla > Soricidae > Sorex > Sorex palustris. The sequence continues at coordinate 10,506 of JAOXYA010108709.1, read as the reverse complement.
TAGTCAATTTTTTTAATTATGCCATTCCATATTTCTCAAATTCCACAGATACCCTCATTAAGTCAACATTCAAAAAAGTAATTGTAATACCAACTATACTATTTAAATGCAAAAAATAAATTCAAGGTGATAAATTCAAATGTTTAGTTCAAATACTCAATTATCTTCTTTACCACAGTAGAGCCTTCTCAATGTGCAAGGCTTATGATATTTAATATACATGTGTTCCATTCTCTTTGCATGTCAACATTTGAATGATACATGTTTAGCTTAGTCCAAAGTAATTTTAAAGCACTGTAGTGAGATATATGCTGTTTTGTTGATGTCATATTTTATTATACAAACTTTTTTCTAGTAATACTTAGAAAATGTAGAACAAAATTTTCTGGTAATAACAATAATCCCAAATGAGGGAAAAAAGTGATCACATATGTTAAAAAGCTTTACAGAGAACTCAATTTCTTCTTATTAATAGTAGAGAACAGATGATTTTCATTTAATTTCAAGGAATAGATACCTAAGACATGCTTTTTATGTCATTTTCTATTATTTTTCTCTAAGAGCTGAGGAACCACAATGTATGGATGATTATAACTAATTAGTGATTCAGATAAAAAATTATAATCCTGCTCAATAAGTTTTTTATTTGTTTTTTTTTTTTTGGCTTTTTGAGCCACAACTAATCATGTTCCAGGGTCAATCCTGGCTCTGCACTCAGGAATTACTATTGGCAGTTCATGGGAGATACAGGATGTTGGGGATCAAACCCAGGTTGGCAATGTGTAAGGCAAATGTTTCTACCCACTGTATTATTGTTTCAGCCCCAATGTTCAATATGTTTAACCTAAAGAGTTGTATGTAATGATTTTTTAAACATCGACACAAATACCAAAGCCACATAAATTTATACCCTAACATAGCTATTTTTAAAAATGAGATAAAACAGACAAGAATTAGAAACTATATTTCAAAAGTTTAGAGCCACTCAAGAGAAAAATAAGTCTATCGACAATGAAGCTCCTCATTTTGATATAACAATTTGAGAGTGAAACTGTCTGAAGGATAGGGCCCTTTTCTTGTCTGAAAGGCATAGAGAAGGAACACCACAAAATGCAAAGGCTGGGGATGACGTGTGGCAATCACCCCACTGAAATGATACACTAAGGTTCAATCCTTAACTCCAAGTAACATCTACTTTTAATGATTGTCATATACAAAGAGACAGCTAGGTTTCTTGAAGAACTATTAACAATTCTCAATAAACATCAGAAAACATTATCTTCACAGTTTTCAGGAAGCAAATCAGACTAAATAAGAATAATTATCTTCAAGGACATGCAAAATACATTATAATGGAGTTGAATGACTATCATACAAAATTCCCAGGAGAGTGCTCATTAATATCGCAAAAGAACACATGAGGTTTTTTTATTCCCAAAAAAAAAGGAAGACATACAAAAAATAGAGCCTAGTGGTTTCAGTACAAGTATTTCAGGATGATACTGCATCTTTGGTCAGTCATGCTCACCAATGTCTATGAAACCTAAGATGAAAGTTAACTTACTGAGTTCTATAAATCACATGCGATAGAAATTCCCATAATCTATAAACCACAAGTGCCAAATTTATTGAAACCATCCTACATTTTTTAAGATATTAAAAAGCTGACAATGATTCAAGATAATGCAAAAAGCTAATCAAACATTATTTCTTCCCTAGTAATTAAAGATGCTTTTCATGCTAGTATTCAGACAGATATGTTCAATAAATTATGTTGTTCAGTAGCGGTAATATCTAATTCAATATGTAGTTAATGTTGTATCACAAAAAAAACCAGAACTGAAAGAAAGAACATACTGGTAACTAATGGTAATGTATATACCATTACAAAGAACTAACTGAACCAGATAAAGATTGACACTTCAGTATATAAAGTTTATGAAGTAATGAAAAGAATTAACGAAGAGCATGCTCTTCATTAATTCTAATTCATAGAATAAGAAAGCATCTTAAAGTTCTAGCTCAGGGTTGGACAGACAGTAAGGCACTTGGCATCTCATAAGGCTATGGTGGCCGTGATCATGATGGCATCACATGAAACCCTGAACACAGAGCCAGGAATAGCTCCTGAGCACTGCTGGATTGACCAACCCACCCCCCAAATCCTCCACAAACACAAAGTCCACCTTCAAAAAAAATTTTGGCTCAAACTATCAGCTCCTCATTTAGGCATTATTAAAATGTATAGTACCATAACAAGAATCCCAGAAAATACATTTAAGATTAAGAAAAAATTCTGAGGCAAAATTATTGATATTACCAGTTATCTTAGTAAATGAAAATAAATCACTCTTGAAGGATGTGGCTGGTTCGATGTGGGTAAGTTGAACAGAATAACACTATACAGGAAACCAGTACAGAAACTGTTCGCATGGAAGCACTGACTAGAAGTGATGTTTAATGGCTCAGAACTAAATTTATAAAAGTGGAGGGAATGTATAAATAATTAAGGAAACTTATTTTTAGTAATAGCTTGCAGTTTAACTGGGTAGCCTTGACCAAAATCCATATTAATTTTAAGTAGTTTGAAATAGAATGTCTTCAATTAAGAATTATATTTGTATCATTAGAAATTAGAAGGAATGATGTCTCAGCATTCATTAGTGACACCTCTCATATAGTTTAGCATCCTTCAGCCTCAAAGAGCATGTGTCTGGGCAACTGGCTTAGACTGGACAAGACAGTAGGAAAGACAGCTAATACTCTCAGAGAACTCAAGGGTTTCTGAAAATCGAAAGAGGACACACAGGAGAGAAGCAAACCTGAACCATGACTACTTCTGAACTACACATATGACACTGTGGATAATGCTGGAGAGGTCTAGTGACCACACTCAAATTTTGAGTCAGAAATTCCACTCCCAAAAAGCTTGAAATTACTATTAAGTAATCAATGATAAAGAATAAAATGCTGACATATATTGAAATGTGAACACCGGGAGCTCTGTAAGTCAGGCTACAATAACAGTACAATAGAGCCAGACAGAGGCAGAAACACTGCACGATCATACTTGCATAAGTACCAAGAATGCACAGTGTCATGCAGAAAAATGTAAGCTAAAAACTTCAGCTATCAAAGGCTAGAGATGGAGAAGGCTCAAGAGCTACCACTTTTTTGGTCTTGGGGGTCACACCCAAAAAATGCTCAGGGCTTATTCTTAGCTCTGTGTTCAGGGATCACTCCTGGCAGGCTTGGGAGACCATCTGGAGTGCCATGAATTGAACTCAGGCTGGCCACGTGCAAGCAAGTGCCCTACCCACTGTCCTGTTGCTTCTACCCAGGATTTACTATTTAATGGATTCAGAGATTGTGTTCACATTGTAAAAAAAAAAAATGTTGACGAACAGTGGTGGGTGGCATGAAACTGTAAGCATACTTCAAAATTGTACACCTAAATGGTTAAGCAACTTTTATTTTTCTATAACCCACCACACTACAGAAGAAGTCAAAGGGTATTATGATGCACTTATAAGAAGTTTATATCATATTAGGACCTGACATGTTATTTAAGTTACAGCTTTGTTATGCCAAAAATTACACTTTAGTCATCTTTAAAACTTTCTATTTTAAAAAAAGTTAAACTTTATATTTTAAAAAGTTTCTATTGTAAAACACTTAAAAATTTAAGTATTTTCCAGAGATGGCAGCATTCCTTAAATCTAAAGAATAAGTAATAACATAAAATACAAACAAAATTTAAGAAACATGCCTAAGACTCATCTATCAGTAACTAAGTCATGGTTCACTAATAAGGTAAAAAAAAAATGTTTTTTTAAAAGAAATGGTGCATATTGTGGGAAGCCCAATAAAATATTTTAGAGAAAGGAGGGTAGCCAACATCAAAAATATATGTTAAATTAAGATTTTATTTATTTGAAAAACTACTGGAATGGATCACATGGGCATAATAAGTAGATTAAAATAGTAAAAACTCAGCAACAGGAAGCAGAATCAGCCAATGGCAGAACAGGAGGTCCTAGCCCTCATCCTTCCTCTCCCTCCCCGAGGAAAAAACCCCACTGCTTCAGCAATGTGCAAACCAAAATACCTTTCTTCGAAGTGAACATGACACAAGTCAATACCACTTTATCAGAGATCAGAATGTTGTCGCTTTATGCATGCCAGCACCCAGGAGCATCAGTGAGACCACGGAGGCCCAGAGGCTAGCAGGCAGCATGGAGCTACCATCCTCAGCCTCGCATGGAGAACTTCAGCATCCTTCCCGGGAGAACGGACTCTACCTGCCTCGCCCAGAGCCAGGGAGGAAATGAGCAAAACGTGAACATCTGCAAGCAGCAGAGAATGAAAGACGTCAGGGTGGCCCCTTGCAGCTGAAACAACGTGGGAAGATGAGTCGGGGCACACAACCCTGAGACCCCTCCTTGGGGAAGGAGGGAAAGAGTGGGGGTGGGGGGGAGGCGTGCACCCAGCACCCTAGATAACAGTGTACTGTCCAGAGGGAGGAGACGGGCAGGCAGAGACTGCACAAGCACAGCTTGGTGAGATTGGCGGACCACCCCAAAAATTTAGGAGGAAGAAGAACAGAAGGGTTGAGCTCTCCGGGGCCTGGCCTTAATGAGAATGAGAAAGAATGAGAGAAACACACAACCAGAGATACCCCCAGCCCCAAACAAAGGAAAGAAGAGGGGAGGAACGTGGGGTCCATAGGGCAAAGCTAGTTGTGCCCCTGCCGAATCTAACTGTGCCGACTGGTGAAGGCACTTCCTGTGACCAAGAAATGTACTTTTCAGGAGACCAGGAAGGAAACACACAGCCACATGTGTGAACGACAATGCAGAACTACACTGAACAGTGAAGGGTCAGAAACATGTGACGCCACCAAGCAACAAACGCATTTCCAGTAACTGATCTTAGGGAAATGAAGATCTACACTCTCCCGGCAAGGAATTCAAAATAGCTCCATTAAAGAAGATAAAGGAGTAAAAAAGAAACCACAGAAAGATAACTGAATAAAAAAAAGAAATGATACACGAACTGAATGAAAGAGTATCAGAGACCGAAACCATTAAAAAAGAAGCAAAGAGAAATACTGGGGCAGAATAATGCAATAACTGAACTTAAAATTTAATAAAGAGTTTCAAATATAAGGGCTTAATGAATGAGAAGAAAGAATCAGCAAACTTGAAAGCAGATAATGGGAAATTACCAAAGCAGGGGGCAAAATTTTAAAAGAATGTGAATGAGTGGGTGAAGAAAGCCTAATGGACTTACGGGAGACCATTAATATATGCATTAGGAATGTCCCGGAGGAAGACAGGGAAGAAAACTTAAAATAAGAAAATAATGGCAAAAATTCTAAAATAAATAATGATCAAAAATGTTCCAAATCTGGGGAGAAGAAAGGACATATAATCAAGAATCTAAGGGGATGAAAATGAGCCAGGATTCTATCCTCAGGAGCAGAGTACATGCCGCCCATGCTCTGGTTTTTAATATATTAACAATAAACTGGATGAATTCATCAAGAAGAAAAAAATTAAGAATAAACTTAACCTGGAAGATAAAAGATTTGGACTTTGAAAATGATAAAAAAAAATATGGATGAAATTAAGACATGGATAATAGAAAGAAACATGATGCTGTTAAAAATCTGTATTACCCAAAGCAATCTGTAAATCCTATGTCAAAATCCTAGTGGAATTTTTCACAGAAATATAACAAAACCTACATAACGATTCCAACCATTTTAAAAACAAAGCTGGAACATTGTATTTCCTGATTTGAAAATAATGTTTTAAAACCCCAGCAGAGATAGTAACTCTGTAGTAACCACAGAGACAATACAGCGGGAAAGGTGCTTGCCTTACACACTAAGCCAGACACCCTGTATATTTCCCTGAGCCCCAACAGCAGTGAGCCTTTTTTGGAGAGCAGGTGTAAGCCCTAAGCACCGCCAGGAGTTCCCCCACTCCAAAGAGAAAAAAAGAGGAAGAAAAACAAACAAAACAAACAAACAAAACTACTGTACTTAAACCACATGGTCGTACATGCTGAGAATGTGCTGAAAGGTGGTAAAGTAATATGCATGATACCCTAGCTATGACCAGACTGTAAATAAACCACAGTACCTAGGAAATAAAGTGACTTAGGACAGAGACAGGAAGAGACAGGAAGTGGGGTGGGAATGAAACTGGGGACACTGGCAGGGGAAAGTGGACACTGGCGAAAGGATGAGTGTTGAAACACTCCCCTGTCTCGGTCCTCCCATCGTTCATCGATTTGCTCGAGCGGGCCCAGTAACGTCTCCGTTGGAGACTTTGTTGTTACTGTGTTTGGCATATCCAATACGTCATGGGGAGCTTGCCAGTCTCTGCCGAGCGGGCGAGATACTCTCGGTAGCTTGCCGGGCTCTCCGAGAGGGGCGGAGGAATCGAACTCGGGTTGGCCATGTTGGCTGCGTGCAAGGCAAATGCCTTACCACTGTGCTATCGCTCCAGCCTCAAAAACATCAACAGTAAAAATCCACAAACTCAATACACACACACATATGATTGGCATCAAGACTGTCAGGTAACTGATGCGATGCAACACAGAGTTCAGATATAACCCCCATGTACATGGGCAGCTAATCTTTGATGAGGGCTCCCAAAATAGATGGTTCAACAACTCTTCAACAACTGGATACCCATGTTCAAAAGAAACTGAATTCTTGCAGGCGTTATCCACCCAAGACAGTATAGCACAAAATGCCATGGACTGGTTTATAAATAATAGAAATTTCTTTTTTTTTTCACAACTCTCAAAGCAAAAAATTTCAGGATAAAACTGCCAGCAGACTCACAGTTCATCAAGTCTCACTTCTGGTTCATACACAGACCTCTTGAGCCAGAGCTATAGTACAGTGGTAGGGCGTTTGCCTTGTACATGGCCGACCTAGGTTCGATCCCCGGTATCCCATATGGTCCCCCCAAGCACGGCCAGGAGCAATTCCTAAGTGCAGAGCTAGCAGCAACCCCTGATCATCACTGGGTGTGGCCCAAAAATTGCAATACACACACACACACACACACACACAGACCTCTTTTCACTGTGTCCACACGGTAAAAGGGAGAGAGGGCATTTCTAGGGCTTCTTCTTTGAGTAAATCAAATCCATTTCTTAGAACTATATGTTCCTGACCTAATCAAGCCCCCACAGTCCCTCATCCCTATAGCACTAAACACACCAAACATAAAAACATAGTGCTTAATTTTTTTTTTTTTGCTTTTTGGGTCACACCTGGCGACGCACAGGGGTTACTCCTGGCTCTGCACTCAGGAATCAGCCCTGGCAGTGCTCAGGGGACCATATGGGATGCTGGGAATCGAACCTGGGTTGGCCGCGTGCAAGGCAAATGCCCTACCCGCTGTGCTATTGCTCCAGCCCCAATTGATTTGGTACCTTCTTGCATTTGTTTGTTTGTTCATCTCCTTCAGCAATTCTCCCACTCTATCCTTATTTCATGTCAGTTGCATGAAGGAAGAAAATTGGCAGCATAAACTGATCCAAATCTTTTGTAATTTTTCCCTATCAGTTTTTAGACCCTCCATTGTCTTCTACAATGGGGTTGTAGCTCCCCTGAAGGGATTTCTACCAGTTGTCAGAGGAGAAGCAAAGCTCTTCCTAAAGGAGAATGAATCTGAAAAGTCTTGAAGTCATGGGGTGAATCCGTCCCTTTAAACTTAGATAAAGCTACCAAGAGTATCTCGCTCGCACAGAAAATCCTGGCAAGCTCCCTGTGACATATTCGATATGCCAAACACAGTAACAAGTCTCACAATGGAGATGTTACTGGTGTCCGCTCTAGCAAATAGATGAAAAATGGGAAGAGAGTGCTAAATGTTATCAGAGATCAGTCAGTGTCCAGGGATGGGAGTCCTCCTCCCAAGCCCTCAGGAGCTACACTGTAACCCCACCTCCACCTCCAGTTGCTTTTATCCCTGTGTCCTGCTAGGTATTAATCCTGGTCCACTAATTCTGAATGTTCCCTCTACCAATAGTTATTTTGCTTGTCTCTTGGAGCCACATCAAAAATAAGGCAAAATAACACTTTATTTCCCTTTTGATAGTCCTCTAGGAATTGAACTCCTAAAGCCGTGAAATCACAGGGAAAGCCGCGAGATGATCCAGTTGGAAGGACAGTGAGAAGTGTTCCCTCTGCTGACAAGACTGACATTATCGGCTGAAAAGGGCTTTATTGCTGTTTTAATCCACACCTCACCAAAAAGTAAAATGGGTACAAAATCAAGCTGAAAATTCAACTAGAAGATGAATTCCTCACCTGCCTTCCCTTGACACCAGCTAACTTCCTTGGGCATAGCTTTCCACTAGAGAAGCTAAAGAGAAGGCCCCTGGCTACCAACTGCCTCGACCTCTGCCCCCCCTCACCACCACACACACACAGGGTTTTGAATGAAAATTAAACCTCCAACTAATCTAGTTGGTGGATGTTGCTGTTGAACTGTGCCCATTCCAGATGAATATGGTGAAGTCCTGGCCTCCAGGATCTCAGTGTGTGACCCTCATTGGAAAGATGGGTATTGTAGCTGGAATTAGACAAGACAAGCTCATGTGGAAACAGGGCAGGGCCCTTATGCACAGAAACAGTGTCCTTAAAAAAATGAGAAAAGTTGGGGGTTGAAGCGATAATAAAGTGGTGTTTGCCTTGCATGCAACTCACAAGAATTCAACCTCAAGTATCCCATTTGATACCCTGTGCACAACCAGAAGTAATTACTGAGTTCAGAGCCAGGAGTAATTCCTGAGCATTGCTAGTTGTGACTTAAAAACAAAAAATAGGAAACTTGAACCCAGGGACACTTAGAAAGAAAACCAAGAGGAGAGTGAACATTGGACCATAAGCCCAGGGGCTACCAGAAGCCCCAATACAGCCTGGCACAGACCTTTCTCAGGGGCCTTCTGAAAAGCCCTTGATTGGGGTTCTCTCCAGAACCGGAAGGCAGCGATGCTTATAAGCGTCTAGGCTTTGCACTTGGCTCTGACATTTGTAGGAAACTCATACAAGTACAGGGGTTCCCATTCCTTTGTGTTTAACTGAGCTCTGTGCTGTTTGGCAAACACAACCTGCAACATCACCAGAGGTTTGAAACAGGATTGCTGAGCAGGGCTACACAGGGGCTGTGGGTGGTGGGGCAAGCTGGGGATCTTCCCTAGCTGCCCAGAACAGCCCCTACTAACAACTTCAGCCAAACCTTGGAGGGCGTAAGTCCTCGTGGTCACGCTCCTTGGCACATGGTGGTGGCAATGAGCTGGGCAGCTTCTCTGTGTTTCTCATCCAACAGCCTCTGCTGCTGAAAGATGATGGGAACAGCATCTGTCTCATCAGAGAGCATTTGTGCGTGCAACTGTGCGCTCATATGCACCTTTTTCGAAGTACTTTGGGTAACTCCAGACTCAATGCTCCAGAGGGATCATGCAGTGGCAGGGATAGAACCAGGGCTCCTGCATGCAAAGCATGTGTTCCAGCCCTTTGAACCATCTCCCAGGCCCACTTCTTTTTCTTTCCTTTTTTTCATTGTCCCCTACAGTTTAGGTCACATGCTTACAAAAATGTTCATATTCACAGTATTGATGTATAAAGTTACAGCCCTTTATTTAATTGGTGAGCCAGCTTACTGGGAAGTGAGGGTTTCTTTCAGCCTAAAAATGTTTTTAGTATAAAATATTAAAAAGCAAACACACTATCTTTTAAGCTACATGTTGCTTGCAGGTACTTAAAGATAGCTTCAGAACTCTTTCGTTTCCTTGCTGCAGAATAGATATTTGAAAAGACTATTTTTAACAGCACACCATTTTGAACCACCGCTGTCAAATTCACCAGATGCATTTTTCTTTCTGCATGAAGGTCTTTTGTGATGATGCCATCAAATTAACTCCCATAAAGGTCTGCTCTGTGTCTCAGCTGTTTCCTGATTCGAAGGTACACACAGACTGCAGCTGACTTTAATATTGATTTACTTTACACACATGGTGGGAAGAAGCGGAGCGAGAGGTGGTACAGAAGGTAGGACACTCACCTTGAACATGGCTGACCTGGGTTCATTCTCTGGAACCCCCTATGACCTCCCCAGCCTACCAGATATGAACCCTGAGCAAAGTCGGGTGTGGCCCCCAAACAAACAAGCACAAAACCTATAGACATTGGGTAAGAGCTGCTTACTCTCAGAATACAGTTTAAGCAAATCCATACAAAGTACATGCTAAGTACACCTCACTTTAACTACAAGACTGCCACTATTGAAAAATGTAGGGTTTTTTTTCCAGAAGAAAGCAGTGCCTAAGGGCATACAGGCAGGGTATTTCTTTCCTCTTTATCATTCCCCTCTGGTTTATGGAAGGTTTTTTTTTCTTTTTTTTTATTAGTGATACACCATGAGGTACAGTTGTAGATTTACAATTTTTTGTGCTTGGGTTTCGATTATACAA
>JAOXYA010108699.1:0-10704 GCA_028565675.1 Sorex palustris | reverse complement strand
CCCTCCAGACCACCACGCTGCCCAGGAACCAGACCCTCATTCACTGTATCTGCTCTTTCCCTCCAGATTCAAGGGATGACAGCATCCCCTCCGGACATAGAAAGGCCCTACAAAGCAGCACCTCCGGCGTGTGAAGTCCCTTACTCCTCCTCCTCCTCCTCCTCCTCCTCCTCCTCTTCCTCCTCCTCTTTGGCCACGCGCAGGCGCTGCTTCCTCTTGATGCACCTGTGCCTCATGTTGCTCTGCGTGTGGGCCTGGTCCTAGCTCGGGCCGCTACACGACCACTGTCCACGCCTCTCACTTCATGTGCAAGTTACAGACACTGCGGCTTCGAAGGTTGAGCCTGGGGAGCACGGAGACCCTCCTATCGGCATCCCGTTCCTCCCCCAATCCCCGACTCTAGGGACGTCGTCATTCCCTTTCTCTTCGTGTCCTCAGAGATCTCTGACTTCAGCTGTGCGCTGAAAGCTATCAAAAGCAACACCAATCTGGCTGGCTTTTTTCCCCCTTTTTTTGCTTTTTGGGTCACACCCAGTGATACTCAGAGGTTCCTCCTGGCAGTGCTCAAGGGGACCATATGGGATGCTGGAAATTGAACCTGGGTCGGCTGTGTGCAAGGTAAACACCCTACCCACTGTGCTATCACTCCAGCCCCATGGCTGTTGTTTTTTAAACATTAGAAAAAATGAGGGTGAGAAGAAGATGAAGGGGTAGTTTATTTCCTTCCCAATTTAATGAAACAGTCAGTGTTGCTCTTTTATGCTTTAATTTGGGGGGGTCTGTACTCCTTTGAAAAAATGAATTTCCGTTCAAAATATAAAGGGGGCATACTCCAGGTCCTCACAGATATTACAGTGGTTCTTTATATAGCACCTGCCTCTTTTGGGGATTTATCCAGAGTCCCCTTCCCACAGTCTTTTCTGAGAATGCCACAATCAGCTTCTTTACCTACCCAGATTTATTGGCATTGTTAATCCATGCCAAATCTTTTCCAAAGGTGATGTTTTATTCTTGTGCCCTTGTTCTGCCCTTGCCCAGGTGTATTTTTGGCTTGGGCTGTATCATCCTTTCTCAGAAAAGAAAGAAAAGACATGTGAATTCTGGTCCAGAAGTGAGGTGGGCGGAGGAGAAGGCAGGTGGGGACAGCCAGCCCTGTGTGGGGAGGGAGGGGTCCAAGCTGAGCAGTGTGGCCCACCAAGGGGGTATGAGCTGTGAGGTGTTCCAGCATCACACTGACCCTCCAGTCTCACACACACTGCAGACTGGCTGCATCTGTCACAATTGCTCTTGTAGGTATATTTTTGTCTGTTAATAAGCCAACGTTCCCTAATAAAATGGTCATCAATTGGAAAGACTTGTTGCTTTGTTCTTTCTCTTTGTGTAGATCAGCTAAATCTCTTGTGTCCTTCCCTCATTTCTTTCTTTCTTTCTTTTTTTTTTTTTTTTGCTTCTTTGGGTCACAGCCAGTGATGCTCCGAGGTTATTCCTGGCTCTGCACTCAAGATTTACTCCTGGTGGTGCTTGGGGGACCATATGGGATGCTGAGGATTGAACCCAGGTCGGCCGTGTGCAGGGCAAACGCCTTGCCCCTATATTATCACTCCGTCCCCTTCCCTCATTTCTTAAGCTAAATCTGTTTGAATCATATATAAATAAACCCAATAAAGTTAATTGTGTGTGTGTGTGTATGTGTGTGTGTGTGTGTGTGTGTGTGTGGTATCTCATATACTCCTTGGAAGAAGCAAGGGACGATACAGATGTTTTGTATTATCACTTGCCATACAAGAGACAATGAATTTTCAAGCCCCTTTTCCCTGACAAATATCATCTTCGGCATTAACTCTGTCATCTTTTTAACTAAACACAGTACTTTGGAGTGTTTCTGTCCTGATTCTCAGAATTTTTTCTTTTCATAAAATGTTTGTGATAGTAAGTTTTATAATGAACTTTACACCTTTTTATTTTGTAAGTACTATATAAATATCACTATTCATATATTTGTGTAAGAAATGTAATTTTTCCAAGCACTCACTATTGAAATCTTATATTTATTTTTAGGTCAGAATTTCTCAATCTGATTTATCAAAGTAAAATAATCTTCGGAAAGCTGATTCATAATTTGCTTTCCTTTTTTGCTGAGGAAGGCAATCATATATAAGAAATATATAAGAAAAAATGTTAGCAATTATGTGAGAGGAAAAGGATACACAACTTCTGAAGACTGCATGTTTTTATCCGAGGAATCTTTTTAATTTAATTTTATTTTATTTTGCTTTTTGGGTCACACCCAGTGATGCATAGAGGTTACTCCTGACTCATGTACTCAGGAATTACTCCTGGTCGTGCTCGGGGACCATATGGGATGCTGGGAATTGAACCCGGTTGACCACGTACAAGGAAAATGCCTTACCCGCTATGCTATCTCCAGCCCTCCCAAGGAATCTTTTTGTGATGTGACAGAGAATATATCTGACCTTCGCCTGTAGTTCTCAAGAATACTTATAATTTTAGAGAATTGTTTTTTTTTTCTCTGAAATAGCTTATTTTGCCAACCTATCTGAAGGATTCTGATTATATTCGCTGGTAGTTTGTTTACACTGAGCTTCCTGAAGAAGCCAGGCTCTTTACTGCTGCCTGGGAGGAAGTGAGTCACATGCATCTTAGGCATTCAGAGGGAGTGTTTACCTCCGGGGGCCTGTAGAGTCTCCATATGTGATAGTGACTCCTTTGATATTTGGGGAAGGGGGGGTGGGAAAACCCATGTTCATCAAGGCCAGTGTGTTGGAGGTATCTAAGGATGCTTTTGTTAGTCAGGGTGATACAGGCTACAGAAATAGACATATAAAAACTTTGAGCTTTCTCTTCATGACTAGAGAAGCCAGTGGTAAGTGGCAGGTAGGAGGGAAGTTGGAAGTAAAATATAAATTGTACTATATAATTTACTCAGCCAGATTCTTATGGTTGAACAAACAGGACGTTCCCAGTTGTTTAGTTTGGGGGCTAGGAAGATAGGACAGTGGGGAGGACCCTTGCCTTGCATGTGGCTAACCTGGGTTTGAGACCCACTACTACATATGGTCCCCCAGTCCTGCCAGGCTTTGATTCCTGAGTGCAGAGCCAGGGAAAAGCCCTGAGTACCACTAGCTGTGGCCCCCCCATACAAAAACAAACAAAAAAGTATCCCAAGTTGTTCTGTATGATAAATATTGCTGGCATTGGGTCTTGTAATTAAAATGTTTTTATCTTTATTAGTATTCACCTGCAAGTAGAATTACAGAATTAATAAGTATATATATTCTGAGATTTTAAAAGTAATATTACATATTATAGAGAAATATGGTGCTTCATTCATATGGATTCAACTTATAGTTTAATTTATTCTCAAGTGATTCAGAACAGAATTCTATTATTGTTTATAAAGAGAATAAATAAAATATTGTAAGTGACAACAAAAGAAGGTTATGGCTTAAGAACAGAAGATTTTAGTGTCTGGAGAGACCTTATATGGGTTTAGGCACATGCCTTCTGCAGAGCTAACTCCATTTTCTTCCTCAGCACCAAGTATGGACCCTAACTACTGTCTGTCATAACCCTGCACACAGAGCCAGGAGAATATCCTGGCTTACTGTTGGTCGTAGCTTATACCTGCTCCCTCCAAATTAAAAAATAAATAAGTTTCATACTAAAGTTGCAACTTTTAAGTTTTAAAATCATTTAGGATAAAAGGTTATAAAAACAATGAGGAATACCGATTGTGTAAAATGATGCATACAAACTTTCTTCTGTAGATTAATCATTTTGGCATGAGTAATCATTTTGGCATGGTGAAGGGAATTGGATTGGAGTTATTTCACAGATTCTCCGGCACAAGAAACGAGTAACTGACAGTTGGCTAGTTCTAACTACAGATGAGTAACTCGGGGTTCAAAATTAACGAGGAACTTGGAAAATCCAGAGAGTGATGAACAATCTCAAAAACAAAGAAAAAAAAAGGGGGGGGGAAGACATCTTAGAGTGTGGAGTAAGGTATAATTCATTTTGTGCTTTTCTGATGATCATAAACCAAATATATAGTAGTGAGTATTCTCTGGAGAAATAATTATATAAATTATTCTATAATAGGACATACCTGGAAAAATTGATTCTCCCAAATCATTCTGTTAAATATAACAGTATTGTTAACCAATTCAAGAGGTGACCATATATTCAAGGAAAGAGCGTCTCTGCTGGCCGCTAGAGGGCGGCATTGTTTCTGATGTAAATCGTGCCGCGCTGGAGCAGACCGAGGACACGCTGAGCTCAGCGTTTTCTGGACTCCACATCTCAATTATCCTCCTTTCCTGCTAAGTTTATTGATTCTCATTTTGTATTCAAATACCTGACGGTTAATCCTTCTTTTCTAGAAACTAGCTCTAAGATAAGTCCTATTTGTCTTAACCTTTCCCTATGGTTATACTAAGCCGAGTTTTTTAAAATGTTCTAATTTTAATTTTACTATGGCTTCTGCTTTAATTTCATCTTCCATTTTAGGATAATTTATGTACTTCACTTGATGCTTTCTTATCGCCTTTTTTTGATCTTAGATTAATTTCCACTTTTAATTCCCTATCACTGCTTTCCAATTTTTTTTTTTTTGGCTTTTTGGGTCACACTCAGCGATGCACAGGGGTTACTCCTGGCGCTGCACTCAGGAGTTACTCCTGATGGTGCTCAGGGGACCATATGGGATGCTGGGAATTGAACCCGGGTCGGCCGTGTGCAAGGCAAACGCCCTACCCGCTGTGCTATCTCTCCAGCCCTATGCTTTACAATCTTTATCATTCCCTTTCAATTCTTTTATTATTCAGTCCAGTAGTTCTCAATTTAAAGAAATTATACTTCTTTATTCAGGTATTAAATTGAATCACTTGAGTGGCATTGGGGACAGTGCTGAGGACATACTTTATAAATAGGTACAGTGGAAGAACTTTCCTTCCTTCCTCCTACAATTTCGGTGATGGACCCGCTATTGTGACTATTGCAAGACAGATGAAGGGAAGCTTGAAGTTAATCTTACTAGAAGCACTGTAAGCACCCAGCACTCCACTGTCCTCCTGGTTCGCAAGAGGGGTAGGAGTCTGTGCTTTACACAGACTATTTAATCCTCTGCTCTTTAAAACTCCGCTGGCTCTAATTTGCAAAAGCAGAAATTTTGGAATAAACGATGACAATCCCATTCTCTAGGCAGGAGAAACAGGGCAGTAAACTTGGAAACTAATTCTGAGGTTGGACAGTATTCTTTTTGTCACTTTGACAGAAAATTAACTAGAGGCAATTGATTTTCTTGCCTTCTTTTAAAATATTCAATGTGTATCAACAACTAGTGCAAGATTTCCTGTGGTTTTCTTTTGTTTAATTAAGATGCAGTTGATGCATTTGGGATCTGTAGAAAGCCTGTGTATAGCTTTTAAACAATGTTTCATCAATCATTATTGAGCCAATCTGCTGCAGAGGAGGAAAACATTAGTGTACAAGGAAACTGAAGCCCGAATCCACTGATTGTAGCTATGAATTTAAAAATCTCTTTCGGGGCTGGAGCGATAGCAAAGCGGGTAGTGTGTTTGTCTTGCACAAGGCCAACCTGAGTTCGATTCCCAGCACTCCATATGGTCCCCTGAGCACCGCCAGGAGTAATTCCTGAGTGAAGAGCCAGGAGTAACCCCTGTGACCTAAAAAGAAAAAGAAAATCTCTTTCCCACCATCTCCACCAGCAAACAGGGCAGGGGGTCCTGGAGGCCTCTCAGCACATGGGAGGGGTAGGGAGGCGGGGTATGGCCCTAGTAGTCCCCTTCCAAGGGATGACCCTGGAGATTCCCTATGTGATAAGCCCAGAGCAGTACTGAATCCTCTATCCTTAGAATCATCCGAACAGTTCAGTTAGCTAAGAAAAGACAGAAGTGGTCCTGGGCCTCCTGAGCACTGATTAAGAGCTTCCCTTCCTTCCAAAAATATTAGAAGAAAGTCTCACTTTTTTTTTTTAGGTACATATACATATACATATACAGAGAGTCTCCTGCACCTGCGCCTGGTGGTCCTCACTGGGGATCCTTGGAGGGGGGCGGGTTGAGTTTCCCTCTCTGCCCTGAGCAGAGCCCCGGCAGCTGAAGACCTCCAGGACCAAACCACAGCCATGCTGAGACCACTCTCCACACACTAGGATGGGCCTCACGCATGAAGGAACTGGCAGAGGACCCAGGTGTGCGGGACCCAGGGCTGAGATCTCCACGCTTGGTTTGGGACTGGGCCTCCTCCACCCAGATTCCCCATATTCCAGTAGCTAGACAGTTACAACCATCAACTGCTGTGTAACCCCATCAATGGCCAAGATCCAGCGACTATAAAGCCAAGCTCATGGGAGCACGCAGCCACAAATGTGGACAAATAGACCTCTTATTGTCTAGTTCTCACTCTCAGAGAACCCAGCAGGTTACCTAGAGTCTCCTGCCCCACATACATGCCTGACTGGGAACAACTGTAAAGGTGATTAGAGACTGCTCCAAATGCCTCCATGCCTCTCGAAGAGCCCGACAAGCTACCAAGAGTATCCCACCCACACAGCAGAGCCTGGCAAGCTACTTGTGATGTACTCGATATGCCAAAAACAGTAACAATGATGGTCCTCATTCCCCTGACCCTGAAAGAGCCCCCAATATGCCATCAGGCTACACTAGCATGTGACAGGGACGAATGGAGACATTACTGGTGCCCGCTCAAGCAAATTGATGAACAATGGGGTGATAGTGATAGTGATAGTGGTTGTAGAGATAGATGTCTTTCAAACCAATTTTTTTTTTTTTGCAGCTGGAAGAACCCTCAGATAGCCTACTCTAAATATCTCATTTATTTATTTAGTTAGTTAGTTTGCTTTTTGGGTGACACCCAGAGATGGACTTCTGGCTCATGCACTCAGGAATTACCCCTGGCGGTATTCGGGGGACCATATAGGATGCTAGGAATTGAACCTGAGTCGGCTGTGTGCAAGACAAACACCCTACCTGCTGTGCTATTGCTCCAGCCCCTCTAAATATCTCATTTTATACAAGAAAATTTTGGTCGAGGTGGCATAGGCCAGCAGGACTCAGGAAGAGACCCAGGGTGCATTTTTCTAACTCCTATGTTATTTTCAAGGCATAGCATTTCTTATTTTTCCATTTAAAAAAATAGTTTTACAGGCTTGATGATGGTATAATTATATATATATATACACATATGTATATATGCACTATGTAAATATATTTATATTTCTATGTATACATATATGTACATATATAAAACTATTGATTGCATATATGTCTCCATAAAATATATATAGCAACTAAAGAGATAGTACCAGTGTTAAGGCACTTGCCTTGCATGTGGTTTACCCCACTTTGATCCCATGCACCATCTATGGTCAGCTGAGTATCTCCAGGAGTTATCTTTGAGTGCAGAGCTAGGAATAAGCCCGAGCATCATTGGGTGTGGCCCAACACTCCACCACAACATATACATACTCACATAAATGTATTTCACTATGTGAAATTAAAATATATAAAAATATATTTAACTATACTGATATTCGAATATGTAGACATAAATTTGTATATATGTATTTTAAATTATATGCATTTAAGTTAAATGAGAATATACTTAGAATATACTTAGAGTGCTTAGGTTTGTCTCTGGCATATTAGTTCTCAGTGGTATGTAGTAAGAGATACTTGAAGATAAGTCATATAATTGTTCCTCTTCTAGGCTCGATTAGCAGCCCAAATCTAAGAAACAGTGCAAAGGAAAGGATACGTGATATCTATGCCTGCAAGTAGGCACATCAATTATACCTACTGAAGGTGAAAAACCATGTTGATGAGTATCCAGTTAAAATCAAGCCCTCATTGAAAATTGAAGAATGTAGAGGTAGTTTGTCCTGACTTGAGAAAAGTTATTTTCCAAGGCTGATTAACTCTATTTTATTATTACTGTAAGGTATATTTCTTGCTGTTTAATTGGACATAAGGAACTATGTCCCCATATTATATAGGAAATCTGTGGCAGAGCTGGAGTTGAATTTAGATCTCCTAATTACAAAATGGAGGGTCTTTCATTTTTATAAAATCATATCAAAGGAGATCTGTTTGACCTTAAAGCTACTTACTGTGGTCTCTTCCCCTCACTGTTCTGGGTGATTGATGATCTGGGCTGCATGGGTCCTCAAACAATGACAATCCAAACCTTTTCCAAGGCAGTGGTTTCTTTATTCAGCATAGCTAACGCCATGGTCACAGTCTGCAGCTGCTTCATGGCCAAGACCTACATGCACAAAAAGATGTTAACAATTGTGAATCTTTTCTCTGTCATTAACATTTTAACTTGAATGCAAGCATGAAGATACTCATTAGAAAATACTAACAAGCAAGGCCTTGTCAGAGTTCTAGAAGACATTGTGTTTGAACTAGTTTTGAATTTCCCTTGGCTCAATACTTCCTTGAGTTTATTTCAAAATAAGCATATTATGCTTTTTTAGCTGGTAGTTTTACATATGTGAAGATCAGGCAACACATAGATAATCCAAGGGAGAATGATTTTAAAAATTGGATTTACACACTTTTTTAAAAATGTGTATCTGATTCAGCTGTTGAATACTCTATAGAAGTTGAATTAGTAATAAAAATTTTTGCTAGGAAAAGGGCATTTGAAGTACAGTTTTGTTACTTAGCTCTCCCCTAGTAGTTCAGTCTAATGCAGGCATAGCAATGACCAAGATGAATTTTAAAATCGTACAACCATTCTGCTTGATTTTTCTCTAAAATAGCTATGGAGGGGTCAGAGATATATAGTATGGCTGGTATGGTGCTTACTTTGAACTCAGCCAAATAGAGTTCAATCCTCACCACCCCATGTGGTCCCCAGAGCTCTTCCA
Source organism: Sorex palustris (assembly GCA_028565675.1). NCBI lineage: Eukaryota > Metazoa > Chordata > Mammalia > Eulipotyphla > Soricidae > Sorex > Sorex palustris. Next base: position 1,766 of record JAOXYA010108699.1, on the reverse strand, counting down.
GGAGTGATCCCTGAGTACAGAGCCAGGAGTATGCCTTGAGCACCATTTGGTATGGATCCAAACTCAACAAAACAGCTATACAAGATCGCAATTCTTAAAATCAGATGTGGGACTTAAATATCACATGCTCAGGTCTAAAGGGTTGAGAAAATATTCTTCTAGGGTAACTTGTTGAACTTCAGTTAAGGAAATCTTTCTCTAAAACTGTGGAGTCTAAATGAAAAGAAAGTGCTTCTCTCTCTATTGCTAGTATTTTTCATCTTGAATAGACATTTGAATAAGTGATAACAGTACAGAAAGGATGTATAATAACAATAATAGCTGATAATACAAATAATTAAATAGCACTTACTGTATTTCGGCCCTTTTCCAAACATTGAACTCTATTACCTACCTTAATGTTCACAATAACTCCCTGGAGTAATGTTCCACTTAAAAGACAATGAACATGAAAAGACCGAGAGGCTAAGTAACTAGTTTGGAGTCGCACAGTAATTAGATCTAAGATATGAGCTCAAGTTATTTGGCTTTAAAATCTACAGCCTAACCAAAGAGATAAACATGTAACAAATAAATACACCATTTAAAATATCTCAAATTCAGAAAAGTATTGGTTTGACTATATATATCATAAACGTGTGACCACTTACAACCCACCAAGCGAATCTAGTACAAAAGAGGAAAAGAAGAACATTGGTTATATAAAAATCTGCCTAATGTTTTAAATTATGGCTCAGTCATGGAATAGAGAAAGCTCTTTGGCATAGTATGAAGACTTTGTATGATTCAACCTCTCTATACCTTTGGAGTTAAAAGCTGGAACTAGAGTTTCCTACACATTCCACACTATTTCATTCCTCAGACCATGTCTATTGCAATTGCTGGATCTCTTTCCTACCACACTCCACCCACCGTGAGCAAGGCAAATGCCCTACCCACTGTGCTATCTCTCCAGCCCCCCGCCATTTCCTTTATTGCTACTTAATCAAACTAGTGTCTTTAACAAGCAGTGATGTTTATTAGACATCCCTACTGCATGCCTTCAAAATCAATATTCAGTGCACAAGGAAAAGGATGGAAGAGGTCAACCAGAATACTAGAATTTCCAATGGACCAAACACCATTGAAATCTTTGGCACTTGTATGATTGTCTATCTTGGGGATCACAATGTCCTTACTATCAGGCACATGCTACACAATTTTAATGTATTTAATTTATCTGAGTGCAAAATATTTACATTTGACTAAGCCTTGTCAACAATAAATTAAATACAGTGTATAGTTGATTTACTGAATTAGTCATTTTTAGATGACTAGATCATTGAATCAACTGTGAATTGCCTGTAAACTCTGGTTGTAAATTCAAGCTGTAAATGCAGCTGTTCTGAATTTCCCTGAAAGGGATTTGAGAAGCTTGGAGGAAGGAGACAATAGGCATCTTGAGGACACTGCTCTTTTACAGAATTTGCCTCCATTTCAATGAGTTTGGAAAGATTAGCAGATTGAAGTCAATAGCTTGTGGGGGCCAAGCCTAAAGGCTAGATAATAGGCCCAAATCCCAGTTGTATTAATGTTAATATAAGGTAGATAGACTAGAGAAATCGAAACACTGGAATATTTGTGTGGGAATGCATTATTATGTATGTAAATATATGCAAACAAATCCCAGTTCCTCCCTAGTACACACACACACACACACACACACACACACACACACACACACACACACTTTCCTGTCTAAATATAAAATTGTTTCTCTAGAAAGA
>JAOXYA010108688.1:0-22449 GCA_028565675.1 Sorex palustris | reverse complement strand
CGCCACGGGGAGTTTGCCAGACTGCCGTGTGGGCAGGCTACATTCGGTAGCCTGCCAGTTTGTCCAAAGTAGGAATGTTTACTTTGTATTTTTCTGTTTACTTTGTATTTTCCCCCTTTTTTTCCGTTTTGTTTTTAGGGTTGTAGGGTTTTTCAGGTACTAAAACCACAGGGGTCTCTGGGGATTGAAACAGAGACGGGGGAGGTGTCAGCTGCATGCAAGTGACTATCTCTCCAGCCTCCTCCCTTTTTTTGCTACTTTTTTTGAACATTTCTAGAATAAAAAGCTTAAGAAGCACACAATCACCAGATGGCCCCCTCCCTAGCCGAACGGGCTAGACCCACCCGCTGCTCTCAGAAGCCGAAAACCATGCATGTAGATGCAGTGATACTCCAGCCACTCCAATATTCCCACTTGAAATCTTTTTCTGCCGTGTCTCAGGCTGGGGAAGCTCGGGGATCAAGATCCAGATACAAGCCGGCTCGTTGGCCCTGCTTTTGTTTGACAGCCTTGGGGCCGCCTCCTAATCTCTCCCGGGCTGAGTGTGCACGTTTCTTGTCGGTAACACGGAATAATCCCCCGCCCCATCCTGGTTTGAAGGAAGCCCCCGGGAAAGCACTTGGAACTGTGCCAAGCGCAATGTCAGCGCCGGGAGCTTCTGGCCTCATTAGCATTAACAGGACAATCATTAGAAACCAGAACACAACAAAGCCAAATTAAAAAGAAAAGAAAAGAAAAAAATCCACTTGTTAGCAACCCTTGGGTGAGTCCTGGGTAAATTGGAAGCGAACTGGAGCTTGAAGTAATGTCTGCGGCTGTACCCACCCTCATGTGCCTGATCTCTGCAGAGGAAAAAGCAAAGACCCTTCCCCAGACCCCAGAAATCCAGCCGCCCAGTCCTGAACCCTGCAGGACCAGCAGCCCAAAGAGATGTAACAAAAGCTTGTGGGTGAGAGTACATCATCCCCAGCCCAAGGGCAGGAGCTTCAGACTGGCGTTTGTTGGTACAGTCTTTCCATTCTAGTACCACTGTTACCTTTTATCTAGTTCATTAAAAAAAAAAAGTAGGGGCTGGAGCGATAGCACCGCAGGTAGGGCGTTTGTCTTGCATGCGGCCAACCTAGGTTCGATTCCCAGCATCCCATATGGTCCCCCGAGCACTGCCAGAAGTAATTCCTGAGTGTAGAGCCAGGAGTAACCCCTGTGCATCGCCGGGTGTGACCCAAAAAGAAAGAAAAATTAACAGGTTTAGGAGCTGGAGCGATAGCACAGCGGGTAGGGTGTTTGCCTTGCACGCAGCCGACCCAGGTTCGATTCCCAGCATCCCATATGGTCCCCCGAGCACCGCCAGGAGTAATTCCTGAGTGCAGAGCCAGGAGTCACTCACTGAGCACTGCTGGATGTGACCCAAAAAGAAAAAAAAATAACAGGTTTATTATAAAAAGATCTGATTTTTACCAGCTGGAAGAGATGCAAAAGGCAGAGAGAAGGAGGATACAGCTTCCAGACACTCTCCAAACGCACACCTCCCCGCAAAGCGTCAGGAGTTCACCAGCCCAGAATCACCTGCAGAGAGTTGCAAAAGGAAAGGGGCAGAGTCTGATGAAGAGTCGGGCACCAGGGCTGCAGAGAAGTGAAGGTGCTTAGCCGCAGATCCAGGCTCAATCCCTGGTACCACATACAGTCCCCTGGGCAGTCCCCAGCCCCCAGGAGTGATCCCTAAGTGCGGGGCCAGGAGGAAGCCCTAAGCACTGCCACATGTGGCCACAAAACAGAACCCAAAATCGAGGAGAACCTGGACTGTGGAGTTAACCTCAGATTTCGAAGCGTTTTAAGTCACCCAGAGCTAAAATGAGCAAGTCTCTCTACCAACACTCAAATAAAACTTTCTGAGATGATGGAACTGGCTTCGAGCATAAGAGCAGTCAGACCTGGGGGGCCTCCAGGGTGAGTGATCGTGCAGCGGATAAATTGTCTGCCTTGCAAGATGCTGATCCATGTTCGATCCCCGACACCCCATATGGTGCCCAGTTCCCGCAAGGAGTGCTCCTGAGCACAGAGCCAAAAGTAAGCCCTGAGCACTGCTGTGTGTGATTCCAACAACAAACCCCCCAAAATGTGGTGACACAGAAGCAAACCAGGATTATGCATCATAGTTTACATTAGTTTTACAACTGAGAGAGATTATTCTAGGAAACAGTATTAGAAAACTGTTAATGAATAGATTTGTCCTATTAAGAGATCAAGAATAAAAAAAATTACTCACTGCCATTGATTCTGAAAAAGTGTGCTAAATTTCATTTTTTTCTTAAAAATTATATTCATCAAAAACATAAACTTATTGGAACTGGAGCGGTAGTACAGTGGGTAGAGCACTTGTACGTAGCCAACTTGGGTTCAATCCCTGATACCACATAGGGTCCCAAGCCTGCCAGGAGTGATCCTTGAGCACAGAGCTAGGAATAAGCCCCATGTACAGTAGAGTTTGGCTCCAAAACCAAACCAAGCCTAAATACACCAAAACAAAAACTTTATACCATAAAAGCTTCTATTAGTATGACGACCCTCTAATCAACTGAGCTTACAGGCCACCCTCAGAGCAAGCTTTTTTTTTTTTTTTGCTTTTGGGATCACACCCGGCAATGCTCAGGGGTCACTCCTGGTTCTGCACTCAGGAATTATTTCTGGCAGTGCTTGGGGGACCATATGAGATGTCTAGGATTGAAGTCAGGTCGGCCGTGTGCAAAGCAAATGCCCTGTCTGCGGTACTATCTCCCCGACCCCCTGAGCAAACTTTTTAAAGACAGCTCTGTTCTCAGCAGTAAACATAGACGCACGCCTATTTTGTTTCTTTAAATGTCTTTTGTCATCCTCTTTGGCATTGTTCTGGAGGCACTGCCCAAAGCAACCAGATAAAAAGAAATGATCAGAAAGAGTGGAGGATGGTGCTGGAGTGGTAAGTACGTTAGGTAGGGTACCACATGCCTTGCACGTGCTGATCATTCACAGCATTTCCAGATGGTCCCCTGAGCACCACCAGGAGTGATTCCTGTGTGCAGAGCCAGGAGTCATCCCTGAGCACCGCCAGGTGTGGCCCTACCCCGAGGGGGGGGGGGAACACCGTGTGTGTACGATGCATCAAGCCAATTACAGAGAAGGGGTGAAGAAAGGAGAGTGTTACTCATACAGTTTCTCAGTTAGTCATGCATCTTTCATTCCCTTCTGTTTGGGGCTCCTGGTGATGCTCAGGGATCACTCCTGGACGGGTGGTCGGGAGTCCCAGCAGGGGGCTCCCTCATGGAAAGCATGTTCACTAGTCCTTAAACTCATCTCCCCAGGGGGCTGGGGCGATAGCACAGCAGGTAGGGCATTTGCCTCGCACGTGGAGGACCCAGGTTCGATTCCCAGCATCCCAAATGGTCCCCTGAGCACCGGCATGGGTAATTCCTGAGTGCAGAGCCAGGAGTAAAACCTGTGCATTGCTGGGTGTGACCCAAACAAACAAACAAACAAACAAAATCTCCCTGACTCACATGTCTATCTTTGACATGCGAATTTCATTTCCAGGGTGTATTTTTTTTGTTTGTTTTTGCTTTTGTTTTTATGGAGGGGCGTTCCAAGCAGTGTTCAGGGGCCAACACTTTTGGAGTCAAAACTCAAACCTGGGTCTGTCGCATGAAAAGACTGTGACTCTAACCACTGAGTTATCTTCCTGGCCTGCTTCTAGGGCTTTGCTCTATAGCTCTGCTCTCACGGAGGTGTGATCCAAGTACCAGGCAGGCTACGGTCCACGTAACCTGATGGAAGATTAAAGAGGTTGGCTACCTCCCCCACCCACTTTGGGTCTCCCTGGTGGTGCTCAGGGCTTACTCCTGGCTCTGTTGCTTAAGCATCAATTCTGGTGGGCTCAGTGGACCCTTGGTGGTGCCAGGCATCAAAAGAGGTCAGCCACATGCAAGGCCAGTGCCCTACCTACTGTACTATCACTCGGCCCAGATACCATTTTTTAAAATTTTATTTTCTTTTTGGGTCAGGACTGGAGTGATAGCACAGCGGTAGGGCATTTACCTTGCGTGCAGCCAGCCCGGCCAAGCCGGGTGCGATTCCTCCGCCCCTCTCGGAGAGCCCGGCAAGCTACTGAGAGTATCTCGCCCGCACGGCAAAGCCTGGCAAGCTCCCCGTGACGTGTTCAATATGCCAAACACAGTAACAACAAGTCTCACGATGGAGACGTTACTGGGCCCGCTCGAGCAAATTGATGAATAATGGGAGGACCATGACCATGATTTTCCTGCATCTTCAAGGACTGGTGGAGTCATTTGGAAAAGGGAAGAATTAGGGATGGGGCAGCTACAGGATCTGGAATGGACATCTTCTTGAGGGCTCATTGGGTCACCAAAACAACAACAGAACAAAATGGTTATTGCGGGCAGAGATAGGATTCTAACTGAACTGGTCTACGGGACTTCTTGGCTTCTCTGGCCTCTCTTATTTGGAAGATGAAAGAGACAGAGAGACAGACAGACAGAGACAGAGTTAAAGCAACACAATGACTATGCTAAGAAGCATTCCAGTTTACTCAGAATGGTTCCTCTTCAAACTGACATGGGTGGAGATGAGGGTTAAATCCACAGTATGAGAGGCTGGAGCAACAGTAGAGCAAGTAGGATACTTGTCTTGCATACAGCCAACCCAGTTCAATCCCCGGTATCCCATATGGTCCCCTGAGCCCTGCCGGGAGTAAGTCCCCAACACAGTAACAACCAAAGTCCACAGTATGAAAGAAATGTATTTCTTGAGAAACCCACACCAATGAAGTCCCAGGGGTTAGAATATGTTGAAATGATAAAGTTTGCAGATACTGACCAATAGGAGGTTTGGGAAGTGGAGCTGTTATCACTATTCTTCTCATTTGTACTTGTCCACAAAAGACTTCAGACTTCCTCTGTCATCAATACCAAAAAACCCAACTTCACCATGACATCTTCCCACCAAAAGCCCCCAAGCCCCCACACTACCTGCTGCCTTTCCTGAGCCACAATGCCTTCCTCAGATCAGCGTTCCCTCCTGCTACTGTTTCAAGCAGAATCTAGGAAGAACTCAAGAATTTCCTTTACAGGTTACTTGGGAAAGCACTTCTTCTACAGAGCACATTATAGATACGTGATTTTTTTATTTTTAAATTTTTTCCTCAAAACCTAATATAGGGACCAGAGCAATAGAACATCAGGGAAAGCGCTTACTCCCCACGCTTCTCTGCCCTCCCCCCGCCCCCAGTAATATGGGCCTGGGGCAATGGTATGGGGAATCACAGGATCACAAGCTTGCTTGCCTGGAACCCTGGTGCAAACCCCAAGCACCACAGGGCCTGAGCATTGAAGCTTCCAACCCAGGTGGACAGGTGTGATTGGGAATATGTCCTGGGCTTGCTGGGCACTGCGTGGGTGCCGACCCAACTCTCAAAAAAACCTCATCATATCAATTACCATTCATATGTGAGCAAAGAAAAGTAACTCCCAATCGCACCAGAGCTACGGTAGCCCCACCTGAATAGTTCCAGCATTGGGAAGAAAGGGGGACTGGATTAGGCAATGACACACCCTACCTGAATAGTCCCAGCTTTGGGGGGGGGGAAGGGGGTGACTAGATTAGGCAATAACACACTTGTGAAAACTGTCCGACTTCAGCTGTACTCCTCAAGGACCAGAAACTTGCTGGGAGGTCAGTGCCTGGGGCGGGCAGGGGGAGTGTAGGAGGAGTCGGTGAGAGAACACATGTGCAGAGAGCAACAGCCCAACTGAACCCAAACCCGAGCCACAAGCCCCCTTTTCAGTCCTGCGTGGATGGGACACAGACAGAGTCTGGCTCACTGAGTGACAACTTCGAGAATCCACCGTCATCCTCCAGGAGTGCTTCAGATACACACTGCAGGGCGGCAGTCACCAGGATGTGGAGAGGATTGGGCAGACAGGGCTGGCTTGCAGCCACTGTAACCGAGATGCAGGGTTGGAAGCATGGTACAACCAGACACAAAGCAAGACCTTGGCAGCCAAGTTCTGGTTGAATCCATCATATGCATGATATTTTGGGATGTTGAAAGGCTTGTCTCAGAATTTCAACTCTGCAGCGCCCACATTCCCACGGAGAGAGGACCGCTGCCGAGTCTCTCTGCCAACAGTTATGTGGCCATCGCCCACCCCTGCTACTGGCTGGAGGGCAGAGGAGAAGCGGCAGGAGCCAAGCAGTGATTCTCTGCATGAGTAGCTTGGAGAGGGCAGCAGGCCTTTTCTGGGAGTGCTATCTGCCTTGGGTAGGCAGCATCCACCGGTGTGAAGTGCCCTGCCATGCATAGGACAGGCCAGCATAGCAAAGGCCTGTCCAAGCCCAGTGCCAACCTGTGCACCATCAACTCCAAGGCTTCTTCACATCCATGCCGGGTCGAGCTCTGTTCTTACCCTAAAGCCTGGTGATGCTTGGGTGGCGGCAGGAGGAATGGCCTGTCATCCACTCCCGAGGGTCCTTAGCCTGGTTGCAGACATGTCAACATGCCTCTGTGCCCCTTTGAGCAGAACCCGGGGAAACCAGTGGGCAAGAGAGGTCCTGGCTGGAGAAAGTTCCAGAGTGCTTTTCCCTCCCACCCTGGGGTGTGTTTCCAGAGAAATAAATGGACCAGGCTCCAGCCTTGTGGTCAGATGAGGGCACGAGCCCAGGAAGAACACAGCATCCCTGACCTGACTGGGAGAGCTTTGACCCTCCCTCCATTCTCCCCATTCATTCCTGTCTCCTCCACCCCCACCCCCTCCCTGCTCCAGCTGCTCTTCTGGCATTTGACTGTGCTGCATTCACTTTGTATCCACCTCACTTATTTCCCAATGACACTCCTCCCATTGGACACGGAGTTGCAGAAAAGAAGAAATATAGGTCATATCAGCATGGATCCAGCTTATTACTATAACACTGTCATTTTATGTGTCTGATTATTTTTTATTTGGAGGGCGCCACAACCTGATTAGGATGTACACCGGGCTCTGCACTCAGGAGTCACTCCTGGCAGTGGTGCTCTGGGGACCAGATGGGATTCCTAGGATTGAACTCAAGTTGGCCACAAGCCAGGGAAGTGCCTTGACTGCTGTACTATTGATGCATGCAGGCAGGCAGGCAGATAGGGAAGGCCCCCTTCCACGGCAATGGCAGTAAATTTCCTGGGAAGTAATAGCCCTGACCTCATAGAGAACTGGTGCCTGTTGGTAACAGACCCTGAGGAGGCTGGACCAACCCCCTCCAACAGAAGCTCCTGCAGAAACAAAAGTCCAGGAAAGGAATTTCAAAGAAGACCATCACCACTCCAAACCCCCTTGGTGACCTTCCTAGCAATGACTTTTACCTAGGTAGAAGCCCCACATGGGGGCAGAATGGAGAAACCCTGAAAAGGTCACCTTGAACAAAGGAAGGGCATGCATATGCTGCCTGAGCCCATTTGCTGCTTCCACCTATTTGTCTGAGCACATGTGTCACCCGCATCTCCCCTCTTGAGATGTGGACTTTCATGCTTTCATGTCTAATGCTGGGATGTGTGTAGGGGTGCTCTCTGCCCATGGAGAAGCCCGGGTTCTCTCTTGAGAACATTACTCTCCACTCTCTCCCACTCTCTCTCCCTCCTTCCCTTCAAAACCTCCAAATAAATGATGTGTAATTTCACTGCTCATCTATTCCTGAAATTCCTTTCTGCGAGGTGAGACAAGAATCCAGTAATGCTGGGTCCAGGGCAGCAGAGGTGGATCGGGAGAAAATGACCATCTTTCTCCTCCCCACTTCACATGAGCCACCCGTGGAGCCCACCAACAACACTATCTCTCCAGTTCCATTATTTTAAACTGATAGAGTCAAGTTGGCAGAGTTTTACCTGTCTAAAAACGACCACAAACTGGCAGATTATGTCTCAGAAAATGTTGAAAGGGAAAAAACTTGAGATCACATGTTTGATGAGAGAAAAATGGAACAAGAAACTTACCAAATCCCAGTTAATAAGAAACATTCTCAGCCAATTTTTTCCTTCACAAGAAAGAATAGCAGTGGTGCTGGAGCAATAGCATAGCGGGTAGGGCATTTACCTTGCATGCAGCCGACCCAGGTTCGATTCCCAGCACCCCATATGTATTCTGAGCACTGCCAGGAGTAATTTCTGAGTGCAGAGCCGGGAGTAATCCCTGTGCATTGCCAGGTGTCATCCAATTAAAAAAAAAAGGCATATAGCAGTAACTCTGATCTGTGTGTGGACAGGTAAAAGCCATCTGGGTTAGCCAAAAACCATTGATTACAAGCCACACAGTGATATCAGCTCTCTGAGCAAATTTCCTAGACAAGGCACTGGACTTCAGTTCAATAAATGCTTGTCAGGATGGGTCTTATACCTGATGTTTGGGATCCAACAGCAACCAAGGGACAAAATCTCTTCCTTTCTATAATCTGACATCTAAAGAGAGGAGAGTCACAGAGGGACAAATAAAACAAATAAATACGCAGCCTGCACAGTGCAGCAATGATGATGAAAGATGGACCAGAGCAGGGGTGGGAAGTGGACTTCTCTGAGGAGGGGTAAATACTGTCCTTTTAAATTAGAATAGTTTGAGGGACCGGAGTGATAGTCCAGTGGGGGGAGAGCATGGAGCTGACCTAATTTTGATCCGCAGCTCCCCAAATGGTCCCCAGAACACTACCAAGAGTGATTCCCAAGCACAAAGCCAGGAGCAGCCCTGAGCTCTGCTCTTTGAGGTCCAAAAACCAGAAAATAAAATAACAGAGCTAGAGAAGTGGCCCAAAGGGGTGGGGCACATGCCAGGCACAAAGGGGTCCCCCACCCCAGCACAAGAGTGACCCCCAAACACAACCTGTCACCAGCCCTGGGCCCCGTCTGCCCAAGCACCTCCTAGAGAAGACCCTATGGGCATGGATTTGCCATCTGGGCAACCTCCCAGAAGACTCCCCGCAGGCGGTCACAGAGAGGGCTGTCCCCAACCCATTCCATGTGGACTTCCATGGCCCCTGTAACTTGCTTGCCCTTGAATCTGGCAGAATACCGTGTGGCTATGATGTGGCAAGCTGGAGCGATAGCACAGCGGGTAGGGCATTTGCCTTGCACACAGCCAACATGGTCGACCAGAGTTTGATTCCTCTGCCCCTTTCAGAGAGCTGCGCAAGCTACCGTGAGTATCTCGCCCACACAGCAAAGCCTGGCAAGCTCCCCATGACCTATTCGATATGCCAAACACAGTAACAAGTCTCACAACGTTACTGGGCCCGCTCAAGCAAATCGATGAACAATGGGAGAAGAGTGATACCAGTGATGATGTGGCAGGCAGATAGGGAAGGCCCCCTCCCCCATCCCCCAGGTGATGGCAGTAAATTTCCTAGGAAGTAATAGCTCTGAAGTTGCCAAGGCCAACCTTGAAGAAAACACGAACTAAGGCCTGATAAGACCCTAACCTGGCACCAGCAACAGACCCAGAGAAGCTCCCGCAGAAACAAAAAGCCAGAAAAGGAATTTCAAAGAAGACCACCACCACTCCCAACTCCCCTAGGCAACCACCTTAGCAAAGAACTTTGACCTAGGTAGAAGCCCCACCTGGAGGCAAGATGGTGAAAGCCTATAAAGGCCACCTTGAACAAAGGAAGGGCATGCATATGCTGCCCACCCCATGTGTTGCTTGCACCTATGTGGCCGAGCACATGTGTCACCCGCATCTCCCCTCTTGAGATGTGTACTTTCATGCTTTTCTGTCTAATGCTGGGATGCATATAGGGGCTCTCTCCACCCCTGGAGAAGCCCAGGTTCTCTCTTGAGCACATTACTCTTCACTCTCTCCCACTTCCTCTTCCTCCTTTCCTTCAAAACCTCCAAATAAAATTCGTGTGACTTCACTGCTCGTCTACTCCTGAAATTCTTTCCTGTGAGGTTAGACAAGAACCCAGTAACTCTGGGTCCAGGGTGGCAGAGGCGGGGCGGGAGAAAGTGACCGTCTTTCTCTTCCCTACTTCACATAAGTCAACCCATGGGGCCCACTGACGTCAGCTAGAGGATGTCTAGCTGGTGCCTCTCTGCCATAAAACGTTACAGGCACCCAGCGGCTCACACAGGCAACGCTCGAATCCTTCTTTGACTCCCGCTGACTGGTCAATAGGGTCCTCCAACATGGCCCCTGCAGTTTCCAGGGGTAGACCATGGCAGGCTGAGAGGATCAAAAACAGGCATTTAGTGAGATGTTTGTGGCATTTTATAAATGCAAATTCATCTCCCTCTCACTCTACACATTTTTTTAACCAAAGAAAACTGCAGCAACTCAGTTTCCAAGGATTTATGATCTCGTGGGCCTGGGAGGAAATGTTCTAGCACTTCCCCAATGAAATTTTGTTTCATAAAACTTCATAAAATGCCTTTTCCCAGTCCTGCTCACACGTGCCTTTTTTTGGTAAGCTCACTTTTTAATTGATGATAATTTAATGTTTCTTATTACAGGAACAATATCCATCTCCTAGGAGAATGATAGGTCTTCACGAGTCTTTATTTATTTTTCTCGCTCTCTCTCTCTCTTTTTTTTAGAATTCCATTTCATAAGAAGTAGTACTAGGAGAAGGGAAGTATTTTGTAGAAATGAATATGAGAATGCAATCTTGGCCCCTCAAGCTCTACTGCCAAACGGCCATCTCTTGTCCTTGCTGCTTTAGAGAGACACTGGTTACTTGCATGTAATTAAATGTGCACTATGGTTCAGGGCAAGTTCAGGACCAAATTAAAGTTATATTCACAGGTATTCACTGTTGTCTTGCTAATAAAAGGAGCCACATTTTGGCCAAAACTCCTACTAAATGCAGTGAGAAATTTTCCCAGCCTTCCTCCAATGCCCCCCCTTCCCACTCCCCACACCACCAATAAGGCCTGTTTCATGCAGATTGCTCCTGAGGAAATCTAAGAGCAGGGTGGAGCACTTCTGTAAGCCCTCAGACACGGAGCAGCCGCCCCTTCTGATGCCTCTTTGAGCTTACAACACCACCCTGTTATTGCCATTCTTCTTTGCTATTAAGAGAGAGAGCATCAATCAATAATAGCATGTCCACCGACAACCCCCCCGTGTTAGCAATAAGTAAACTGGCACTGCATTAGGTAAGGATGGGGCTAAGGAATAGAGTTTACAGGTCATATTTTAAGACATATTCGTGACAGGAAAATGTCTGTGTTTGATCAGGTTCCTGAGTCTGGACAGATTTAAATATGCCTAGTTTGCCACTGCATGTGATTGTTGGCTCAAAGGAGATGATTCAGGGTTGGAAAGAGAGTACAGTGAGGAGGGAGGGTGCTTGCCTCACATATAGCAAGGCTGGGTTTGATTCCCAGCACCTATATTGTCCCCCAAACCTGCCAGGTGCCTGAGTGCAGAGCCAGGAGCAAACCTTGAGTACTTCAGGATGTGGCCCCAAAATAAAAAACAGCAACAAAAACACACATGCGACCATTCAGAATCACAAATAGAAACAACCAAACTTCCAAGAAATAATCTTAAAATAATTAATACAAACTAAGATATAAAGTACCTTCTCAAACCTTTCATTCTTTCTTTTATAATTCTGGGGCCACACCTGGCGGGGCTCCGGGCTTACTCCTAGCTATTATTCTCAGCTTCGGCTGAAAGCCTGAAGCACAGGTGCTGCCAACCATGAGCTGAGGAGCAGTGACACTTTGCCCACACTAGTGAGGGGCTTGGGCATCTGGGATTGCAGAGTCCCAGGTCGAACAAGTAGCACAACAGACAGGCCTTGCCATAGGGGGCAGAGTTCTGATGGAGAACATCAGCGGGAAGAGAGAAGAGAGTGAGTCAAATCTGTAGTGACATGGGGAGGTGGCCAGCAGGAAGCAGGATTGCACACAGAAATGCTTCATCGGTGGACATGCCTGGGGTGAATTCAGCAGCTCCCACTCTGCAAGGGGGCACCGTTGTGCTTTGCCTGGCGTGTGAGAGAGACCCCCAGTGGAGTCCAGCAGGCAGCAAGAGGATGAGCTGTCTTTCCCCTGACTGCAGTGTAGACAGATTCCCCCTTAGCAGGCCATAAAGGAGGCTGTGGAGGAGGTGACCCGGCAGGGACCCGTAGGCTGGTGGTCTTTAGGCCCCAGGCAGAGGGTTCTCAGCTCACAGAACCCTAAACAATGGAGCGGGGGTGGGGGGGTTGTCATCTTTTGTCCCAGAAAATGAGTTCTGAATGTGCTCAGAAGCTTAATCTTCCTGGACAGGCCTCCCGCTGAGAAGGTTGCCTGGCCAGCACATGGGCAAGTATTGGAAGGTGGGTCTACAGAGGGTCCAGCTAAAGGACATGCACATGCCTGCCCACGTTGGAGAGGCTCCAAGTGCATTTGCCACAAAGCCAGTGGGTCTGTGGCATTTTGTTCCACAGCACAGGAAACTGCCGTGCTGAGATCACATAGAATCCACCGGATTTGCTCCCCTCCTCCCCTCCATAGCTCCAAGGATGCCAGTGCTGGGAGATTTTCTTCCACTCAGAGACGACAGAAGCTGCCAATTAATATATGAGGTGTTTTTAAATGCTGCCACAAAACTAAGGATCGCTTCCATGGAAAGGCAACTGCAGATATTTCATACACCCAGCCCTACAGGCGTCATCTTAAAGAAAGGAAAAGTAGGAACAGGACAAACTGCCATCCACTCACTGCTTTGCTCCATGAAGCAAATCCACAAGGGATAAAGTAACATCAGTAACTCTACTGACTTTTTTTCCAAGACACTGGAATTTTCTACCACAAAATACCTCCAAGAATGTGTATAAAACTTGTGTAGGGGGTGGGGGAACTGGTTGAGGAATTTTCCTCAACACAGTTGAGCCATTTGCCACAAGCTCTTGGCACACATCATACTCAATGGGAGAAAACCTTCCTTTTAAGATCAAGTACAAGACAAGGCTGCCAGATCCCACCACTGCTATTTAATAGAGTATTGGATGTCCTGACCAGAGCAATTAGGCAAGGGAGACTTTGAGGGTATTTAGACCAGGGAAGGAGAAGTCAAATTCTCAGTCTCTATGGATAACATGATACTGTATTTAGACAATTCTAGACTCCACACACAAGTCCCCTGGACACATGAGTCCAGTAACATGGTAGGCTGCAGAATCACCATGGAGAAATTATGGCTTTCTGATAAGCATGTAAAGAAATAGAAAGAGGGAGAATTTTTATAAAACTATATACCTAACTACTAAACACACCCCTTGTTCATGAAGTGGGAAGATTAATATTGTCAAAATGACCATCTTTCCCAAAGCATTTTGCAGATTCAATACAGTCCCTATAAAAAATACCTATGACTTTTAATTAATTTATTTATTTATTGACTCAATGTGGGATACAGTTACAAAGTTTTCATGATTGAGTCTCAGTCATATGATGATCAAACACCCATCCCTCCACTAGTGTTTCCACCACCAATGTCCCGAGTATCTCTCCCACCACTCCTACCCAACCACACCCCCTGCCTCTATGGCAGACAATTTCCTTCTTTCTTTCTACTTTTGGGCATTATGGTTCACAATACAGATACAGAGAGGCCATCATGTTTGGTCCTTTATCTACTTTCAGCACACATCTCCCACCCCGAAGGATCCTTCCAACCATCATTGACTTAGTAATCCCTTCTCTATCCCAGCTGCCTTCTCCCCCAGCACAGTTCATGACCTTTTTATAAAACATAAATCAAATGTTGCTATAATTGTTTGTATTAACACCACCCCACCCCTGTCGCCACCAAAGAGTCAACACAATCCTAGGAGCAAAGATAAGAAGCTTTTCTTTGTCCAACTATCAACCATACTATGAAGCTTTGCACGCACACCTCAGGGAGTGACCTGAGCACAGGGCCTGGAGTAGCTCCTGAGCCCTGATAGGTGTGGCCCACAAATAACCAAGGATGGGAAAGAAGATGAACCCGGAGGCTTGCGGGGGAGGGTGGCTGGTAGCTCTGACTGTGGTCCCCAGTGTGCAATGCTCAAAAGCCAAAACATAGAGCTGAGGCAGAGGCCAATCAGCTGTGCCTGAAGGAAGATCAAGGTTCCCAAGGAGTGTGATCCCAGAGCCCCCCCTTTAAGCTCCCAGGACCCTCAGTGTCTCAGATACTTCACGGTATCCCGTATCAAAACAAAATCCAAATGTTTCCTGTTCCTTTGATTAAGAACTTAGATCTCAAAAAGCCAAGTGAGTATTTATGGCCTAATAGCAGTCATTGGGGGGTGATGGAGTGGGGGAGGGCATGGGAATGATTAACATACACTGAAGGGAGGGGCATGTGATTTTAGTTAGTTATAAACTAGCCACAATTCTCACCTAAAAAACAGATATGAGGGGCTGGAGCACAGCAGGTAGGGCATTTGCCTTGCATGCGGCTGACCTGGGTTCAATTCCCAGCATCTCATATGGTCCCCTGCGCATGGCCAGGGATAATTCCTGAGTGTAGAGCCAGGAGTTACCCCTGTGCATCACCGGATGTGATTCCCCCCCCCAAAAAAAAAGAGAGCAGACATGTGTCCTGGACACGGCACAATTCTGCTGTCTTTCTCACCCACAATTCCAGGGTGATTTCCATCCACTATTTACTAGTTTTCCATCAGCCTCTTCCCCTCAAGCTTCATGGAAACATGCTCCCACAGAAAGACTGATGGACATTGAAGGAGTTCGCGGCCTGGGGCAGGCATGACTGACCTGCTAATCTCAGGCGCCTGGCTGTCTCTGTGGGTTACTGCAGTGCCTCGGGGTGCCCTGGGGCACCCTGGCACATGGTTTCAGCTGCCTGTATCTGCAGAAACCTTCCTTTCTCCTGGATCAAGCCAGGCAATCCCATCCTGAGCAGTTCTTGGGCTTCTTGTCTAAATCTGTTTCCTCCCCGGTTCACCTTGCAGTAGCTGCAGACCTTCTTGGCTGGGGGAGAAGGCAGAGCTGTGCTCCAAACGAACCCAACCCGCACCTCCTGGCCACAAGCCTGCCTGTCTCCTGCCGTCTCAGCGCTCTTGATAAGAGTCAACCCCTTTGCAACATTTCAGGTACCAAACCTGTCCTAACGGAATGAACCAACTTAGACACGCTTCCTCAGATCCTTGAATGTGGAGGCCAGGCAGGAGGGACTAGGGGTTCCCTGTCCACACCAGGATGATTCTATGTCAGGGGGAGGGCTGGTGATAGCTGGAATCTGCTCTTAGATATGACCCCAAAGCTTAAATGATAATTCTCAAAATCATTCCCGGTCTGAACTGTTACAAAACTTTTTCGATGGGGGTGGGGGTGGGTGCAGTGGTCACGGTTTTACCTTTTGTTTTAACTAAGGGCAAAGGAACACTGGAGTCCCTGATGGGAATTCCCAAGGACGCTGAGAAAAGCTGCCTTTCTGCATTCGAATGAAAATGACACAGGCACGAGCTTCTGAGGCAGGAGCGCCCCGCGCAGGCGCCTTCTCAAGGGAGACCATCCATCGTGCACCTTCATTCCTCAGCGCTCAAGTCACCTTCCCTCTGCACACGTGACACTCTGAGCCGTCACAGCCCATTGCCCACTGCCACACACTGGGAAACGGAGTCGTCCCCAGCCTGCTCAAGTCAGAATGAAAGCAAATGGAACTGGCTTTATGCAGAGGTAAAAGCAAGTAGAGCCCTGCTGTCTCCCTCTCCCAAGACCAGAAGGTTCCAATTTCTTATCAGGTCAAAGAAGAAGGAAATGACTTATATGAGGCCTCTGCTTATCTATTTTCTGGGAAAATGGAAAAATTAGAGTTGCACACACACCCCCCACCCCTCAAAAATGAAAGTAAAAAAAAAAAAAAAGCTTTCCACAGTGATACAGCGCCATCTAGTGCTGAAATGTTGGCGGCATCCACAATCACTTAAATAAGAGGGTCCAGAAGCATGAATAGCAGCAAATAAAACCAATTATTTCACAAGCACCAACTGTAAAAACACCAGATTCCTGGGCTTTTCATTTCCTTCACAATTCTGGGATGCTTTCAAAAGCCCCTGTCTGCCTTAGTTTGATGGAAATTATTGACATTGCGTAGGAGGAAGAAACCTTTGACCAGCCATGTCATCAGCACTGGATCTGAGTGTGGCGGTGGCCGCCGGGCGCTGGGTCTGAGCAGCAGCCTGATTACATTTATTGCAGCTCTTTCCAGAAAAAAAAGTGACTGCTTAGCATTTATATTGCATTTTTTGCCTCCAAACCACTTTACGGAACTCTCTGATAAATTCCCCCAACACCCTTACAAAGTAGTTATTACTCTACACTATTAGCTTCTTTATGAAAGCTTTTGAGGGCCGTTTTCGCTGTGTGTGAGTGAATTCTATTTACCAAAGAGCGTTTCTCCAAAGACTCCTATCCAGAATCAAAGAACAATTACCATTTAAAAACTTCATGTTTTTTCCGGGGGGTGGGGGCAAGGCTTATAATTAATTAAAATGCTCAATAGATAACCACTTTTTTTTCAGAGATTGAGCGCCAGGATAAAGGGCAATATTATATCATCACGGACAGTTTTTCCTACACTCTCCTCTCTGCTCCCTCACCAGAGGACTATCCCTTGAAATGAAAACAGCATTGTGTCTGCAAAATAAAGCCTGAGACGTACGAGATGGGCAGGCGGCTAAAGGAGCAGAAACTCTGAAGTTTATGTTCCAGGATGCATTCATGAACTGACTTTATAAAAATCCAAAAAAGTAAGTAACTATCCCTTCAAAGTTAATCACCTTTCATAGACCAATTATTCCTTACAATATTCCAAATCACAATGGCAATTTGGGGCCAAATGGACGGCAGTTTCTATTTTTTTCTTGTGTCACTCGCTTTTATTCAGGCCGTAAGTTAAGTTCGGGTTTAAGATCACTGACCTAAAAACAACTGTACTCGGGGTGAAGCTCAGCAGTGAGCACTTGCTGAGCACGTGTAAGCCCTGAGTTTGTTCCCTGGCACTGTAACAAGGAAAAGAGAAATAAAAAAGAAAACAAGAGGCTGGGGAGCTAGCACAGTGGGCCAGGTACTTGCCTTATACGTGGCTGATCCGAGTTTAATCCCTGGCACCTCACAAGTTCCCTGGAGAACTGCCAGGAGTGAGTCCCGTGCACTGAGCCACAAAAACGTCCTGAGAACTGCTAGGTGTACAAGTCCCTAAGGGGGGGGGGGAAGAATTAAAAATTTTTATCACAAAGTTCTTTGCCACATGACTCCCACACAAGATGTGATTTTATTTATTTATTTTTGTTTGTTTGTTTGTTTTGCTTTTTGGGTCATACCCAGCAATGCTCGCTCTGCACTCAGGAATTACTCCTTGCAGTGCTCGCAGGACCATATGGGATGCCAGGGATTGAACTTGGGTCAGCTGTATGCAAGTAAACGCCCTACCGCTGTACTATCACTCCGGCCCCAAGGTGTGATTTTATAGTGTTCTGAGAGAAAGGGCGCCCAGGGAGAGAGAACACGGGGCAGGGAGGAAGCTAAAGGGGAGGTAGTAAGAGGCAGGAAGGAGCCTAAGCGAAAGTCCCATGTCAAGGTGGGTGGACCGGGCCAAGCCATGCCCACATCCTCTGGTGGTACCTGCCTGGCTGCTTCCCGTTAGAGCGCGTGTGTTTCCCTAAGGCAGCCAGCCTCAGAGACACACCGGACAGGACAGACATGTTATAGCACCCACCTCAGCAGCAAGCGCCCAGCAGTTCTGCCCTACCATCACTACCTCGTGACTAATATTTCAATCTCGTTGTCTCAATGAGTCCGTTGGACTGACAGCTTCCAAAGGCTCCGTGACCTCAGAGGTGTCCCCTGGGGAAGGGGCTTCTTGTGCCTCCTGGCCCTCAGTGCCCCCATCCCTGCATCCCTGCTTGACCGTCTGATGCCAGAAACAAAAGAGTCCACCCTGGGCTATTTGGGGGAGATATGAGAATCCCCCCTGCTGGGGATAGTGAGGGCCCCACTCCTGGACAGAATGCGAGCATTGTATTTTAGAAGCAGGTTGAGCTACATAGAAAGAAAGCCTCATGACAAGGAAAGCCCCAAAGGTCTCTTCGCTCAGGTCTGAGACCCCAGGACTAAGAGCTCCTTAGGGCAGGCAGATGGCAAACAGCCTTATGCGGGATTGGGGTGGGGAGCGGATTCCTCCTGAGCTCCTGCCCCGCCATCCTCCCCCATCTGACTTTCACCCTCAAGGACACCTTGCCGCTGCTCCACTTGTCACGTATGAATTATAGGCGGTCAGGGCAGAAAATAGGAGAAAGAGCAAAAATAGCTCTGAAATCTCTCTCGCCAAAAATAAAACCTGAAAATAAAGGAGTGGGGGACAGCAGGGGGCTGGGGGGAGTCAGGGACAAAGCTCTGAAGGCTGAGCACAGGTTCTGAAGGCAGGAGGCCCAGTCTGATCCCAGGCCCTGTGGGGTTGCCCTGAGCAACACCCCCCACCCCCCCACACACACAGTTGAATACAAACCAAAAGGGGGAGAGGGGAGGAAAAAGAGGTTCAGAGGAAGAACACAAGTCTCGTGTGTGTGTGTGTGTGTGTGTGTGTGTGTGTGTGTGTATCTGGTCTGGACCACCTAACACTAAAGACAAAGGAAAAGAAAACAAGCCCCTTGCCCCCCTCCCCCCCCCACCTCCGCAGTGAGAGAAAGCAAGAGCCTGGTGCGGGCCCATGAGGAGGCCTGGCGCCAGCAGCCCAGGGAACAGACAGTTCAGATGGTGGGGTCAGGCGGCCCTAGGCCTGTGGGCTACTTCTCAGCAGGAGTTTCACCCCCACAGACCTGCCAGGGTGGGGACTCTCGGGCCCACGATGGGGCTGGGAGAGGAGGTGGCATCTGAACCTGGCTTCCCAAGTGGGTCCAGGAAACCCCTCACTCGCTGCAGGAGAACAGAGGGGCCGGCTCTCACGGGCAACAGTCCCCGAGAGCCAGGGGATGCCAGGGGCACTCAGGCTTTCCCCAGAATACCTCCGTGTGGGAGGTGAGTTCCAGGCAGTCCAGGCCACAAGCTCCGGCTCAGTGGAGTCAACTGATCCAGGCGCTTACTGCTCAGACTTGATTCACACTAACACCAACACACATGCAGGTGAAGACCATCCCGACACGCCCTCCAGCAGGATGCAAGACGCAGAGAAATTGTCCCTCCCTCCCTCCCCACCCCCCAACACCACCCGTGACTCTCTCCAACCTGCCCAATATCCCTAAAAAAATAGCCCAGGGCTGAAACCCATAAAACAAGACAAAGGAAGAGAGAAAGACAGAGCCTGAGAGATAGCCCAGGCATGGGGGGTGGGGATGGGGGGTACTTGGCTACTTGGCTTTCAGGGCCAACCTGGGTAGGAATCCTCAGCACAACACTGCCCCAATATAAAGAGCATAAGAACCTAATGAATATGTGATGAGAAGAAGATTCTAGAAGATGGAGAAGAGAGGAAGGAGTGGTCCCCTCACTGCTCTGGACATGTGAGGCTGACGAATGACTCCCAAACTAGGTAATAAAACAACATGTTTCTTAAAGACTCATCAACTCTGCAAAGCAGGAGTTGGGAAGGACAGAAACAGCTCATTACATCACCCCAGACCTCTGCTGCAATGAGTTGAAAACTGGGTGACTCCACTACATAGGCTAGACTCAGGGTTCTGCAGCTCCCTGGCCTACACATAGACCCCTGCTCTTCCCTAGGGGCCTGGGTTTCTCAGGGAGCCACCCCGAGAGCCAAGCAAAAATCAAGCTCCATCTCCTGACAGCCTTGAAAGCCCCACACTGGTTCGAGTTGAAGGACAGAGAACTCAGACATGACCCTCGCTGCCCTTGACCTGCTTGGCCCTGTGCAAGGATGACACACAAATCTATAAAGTGCTCCATATTTAAAAAAAAAAAAAGAATTTGAGGCGGGAGAGATAGTACAGTGGTAAGGACCTTGCTTAGCACACACACGGCTGACCCAGGTTCAATCCTGGGTGTCCCATAGGGTACCCTGAGCTACACCAAGACTTGTTCCTGAGCAAGCCCTGAGTATAACTGGGTGTGGCCCCAAACACAAAATTTAAAAATGTGTTGATAACCAAATAAATAAGTAAATGAAATATTTCGTTTGGGGTTCACATGAAGTTGTGCTGGGAACACTCTGACTTTGTGGTCCACAATCACTCAGACCCTTATTTAAGAGACCTGAGACTTTGGCATACAAAGCACTACAGGCCTTTGATATATTTCCTCTGTCCCTGGCCTTAAAATTTTTGGGGGGAAAAATAGCTATGTAAAACAGGGAATATATCATTTATTGGGTGGGGGAGGGGAGGTGCTCCCACACCCAGCAGTGCTCAAGGATTACTGCTGGCTCTGCTCTCAGGAGTTACTCCTGAAAGTGCTCAGGGGACCATATAGGATGCCAGGGATCGAACCTAGGTTGGCTGCATGCAAAGCAAGTGCTCTACTTGCTATACTATCTCTCTAGCCCAAACATATCATTTTATGAATAGGTAAATAGAAGTATCTTTGAGTTTTAAAAAAATGGGTTAAATACATTCAAAATGACTGTCTTACTTTTTAACATGGTAAAGATCAACTTCTAGACCTGACACAAGCCCAAGCTCTTTAAAAGTGTTGATTATGTTGAAGATCCTGTAGGGAGGGGGTGGGGAAATGGTTCTAAGTGGTGGAACACTGTCCTAAGTTTGATCCTGGGCCACACATACCCACACCCCCTCCAACACCTCTGGGACAGAGGCACCCTGATGGCACTCAGACTCTGTTGGCCTGAGCACTGCACCTGAGCACTGAATTCCCTAGCACCAAACTATTAAGACTGCTAGGGAAATATCAGGTGCTGGGCAGCTGAAAAGATCTAAACTTGGTGACCTCCTCAATAGCAAAATATAAAGGTAAGACACAAATAATTAGGAAGGGATTAAGAGTCCATGTTTTGGGGCTGGAGTGACAGCCCAGCAGGTAGGGTCTTTTCCTTGCATGCGGCCAACCTGGGTTCAATTCCCAGCTCCCAAATGATCCCAAGCAACACCAGGAATAACCCCTGAGCATCGCCGGGAGTGACTCAAAAATCAAAAAAATAAATACAAATAAAAAATAAAAGAGTCCACGTTCCACATTCTCACTTACATGACCTCTCCATCCCTCAGCAAGCACTAGAATCTCAGAGTTGGGATTATATCTCTCTTACCCCAGGCCAGAGAGAGGAAAACTCTTTTCTGAAGAAACTAATGAAGTAAAATTGGGTTAGGGGACTCTTATGCCAGGGGTCCTGCTTTAAGGAATGATTGGAATATGGGAAAGAACTTGGAAATTAAAAACTAAGTAGCTAAAATTAATAAGATTAGCAGAGGCTGGGGAATAACTCTAAGGAAATAGCCTATAAAATAGAGCAAAACATTTTTTTTAAATATAAAACCTTTGGGAGAAAAGACAATGTAGAGGATCAGTTTAGGATGAGCACGGCCTACTTAGACCATGAGTGTAGCTGAATCTCATAAAGACAATGTTTATGAGAAACGGACTCGTTCCTATTCGCTCTCAACAGAACGAACATCTCCGAATGCAACAGTTATGTGTACCTCAGTCAAGAACTAAACATAATGAATGACCTCGCTCCTGAGTTGTGCAGGAGGAAGAGAGTGGCTTGGAACACCTTCAAGAGCGTCAAAGAAGTAGCTAAGAGGACAAAGAACCTCCAGCTCTGGGAACACATCTCTACGACTCTTCCTGCATTAACATATGCCTCAGAGACCTGGGCCCTATGCAATCATGATAAGAACGCTATTCGGGTCTCCCAAAGAGGAATTGAAAGAGCTATGCTTGGAGTATCATGCTTAACTCAAGTGAGAAAAGGAATCCAGAGTTCCAACCTTCATTGACGATTGAGAATCAGCTGTCTCATTTGCCAACGCGCCAAAGATCAGATGGGCAGGACATGTAATGCAATTTGGAGACGACCGCTGGACTAGAGCCATGACCGACAGGGTTCCACGGGATGTCAAAAGATCATCCACTACCTCCACTACCCAGCTGCCACCATGCTCCAGGACGCTTTCCGGACCATAATAAGACACTTAATACCCATCCCTCAAGATTACCGCATCATATTTGATATGGTTCAAATATGGTTTGAACCATGGGAACACCTGCAAGGGCAATTAGAGGCCACCCTAAAAGCCTCTATCCCTATCAGAGAGGCTGGCAAGCTACTGAGAGTATCCCGCCTACACGGCAGAGCCTGGCAAGCTATCCGTGGTGTATTTCATATGACAAAACCAGTAAATACAATGGGTCTCATTCCCCTGACCCTGGCTACCAATATGGCAGCATTAAGGATGAGGATGGCCGGCTGCGATAGCACAGCGGTAGGGCGTTTGCCTTGCACGCAGCCAACATGGCCGACCTGAGTTCGATTCCTC
>JAOXYA010108678.1:0-10704 GCA_028565675.1 Sorex palustris | reverse complement strand
CTTTCCTCCCCGCCCTGACCAGGGCTCCGGCAGCCAAAGACCTCCAGGACCAGCCACCACCATGCTGAGACAACTCTTTAGTACAGAATCTCATAATAAATACATACAAGCCACCCCCCCTTCTTCCATTCATCTCTGCTAAAGCTTAGAAGATATGTGAATATTTGTTCTGAATTATCTTCCATATGAGCCTGAATTTTCTAACCGTTATTAATCATCATTTCTATCAAGATATAGATTCTGTTTTGTTTGGGGGCCACGCCCAATGATGCTATGGGATTCATTCAGGGATCACTCCTGGCAGTGCTCAGGACCATATGCAGTGCCAGGAACTGAACCTGAGCCAGCGGCATGCAAGGTAAGTGCCCTACCCACTCTACTATCTCTCAGTCCCTATTACAATAAATTATAGACTCCAGGAGATTGTAATAAATACTGGGAGCTGGCAATTTTCTCATGCTACAGAAAGAAAATAAAAAGAAAAAAAATACATTGGAATATCTTCTCCCTCAAGGTGATTGGGGAAAAAAGGCAAAAAGCATAGTTTTAATCAAGGTTCTGTGCTTCTTTTCTCTCCAACATGCCAGGAAGTTATAAGACATCAGACATCACATGTACCTAAACCTGGAATTATGTCCCTGACTCCTAACAAAATTTTTGGAGGGGATGGAGGTGGGGGGGCTTGGTTTGGGTGCCACATCTGGCGGTGCTTAGGGCTGACATACTCCTGGTTGTGCACTCAGGTCTGCAGTACCAAGACAAATATTTTAACACCGAGCCACATCCCCAACCCTGGGAACTCATCCAGGAGGATACTTTTTCTGTTTTTTTTTAAATCCTGCAAATTTAATTCCCGTTCTTCTAGAAACTCTCTGCTAAAGCATCTATATGCTTCAAATAGGGACATTGAAAAGATACCGTGCCTTTCTGTACAAATGTGTAAATATTTTAATTGTTCCACTCGAGTAATGCCACTTTATGCCACATTTTATCATCGACTCAACACATGTTTTAAATCTAAGTGTAAAGAAATTCACCAGTCAATGTAATTACCATGTCTCATTTTATAGCAGCCTATAAAATAATTCATCAACTCAGAACTACCTGCAAAAGGACTATAAAATAAAATTATAAAATAATTCATCATCTCAGAACTACCTGCAAAAGGACTACATTATTATCTCAGTATTTCCTCTAGCGTTTGCTTCCTTGAGGTCTAAAATGGGGTAAACACTACAAACTTAAACTCTCCCCCAAAATTTCCCATAAGTCAAGAACCTCAGCTAAAGCAGTGGTGTAGAGGAGTGTTCTATTTCCAAACTGCAGAGTCAATCACACTGAAAGCAGGAGATACAAACCCCAACAACCAAACTTAAAAGCACAACTGTCCGAGAGACAGGCTGGAGGCCGGGCAGACAGCAGGGAACCTGGGAACACTGGCAAAAGGAAGTTGACACTAGTGGTAGGGCTGGTGCTGAGACAAAGCATACCTAAAACTCAACTACGAATAACTTGGCAAAACACAGTGTCCAAATAAAACAAGTTTCAAATAAATAAACAAAAATTTCTCCCAAATAACAGACCATTCTGCTTCCAATCATCCCTAAGAATTGATGCATGCATCAATCAAGGTGTCAGGAGGAAAAACAGAAGTCATCTCACATCCCTAACACAAGGGCTTTTGGGGACAGAGTCGGTTCTGTTCCAAATGCAAAGGTGATGGGAGGAGTCCACTCCCGGCAGCACCATCTGGCAGCTGGAGAGGACCAATAGCGAGACACTGACAGCCCCAGTGAGGAGGCAGCAGTGAGGGTCACAGGAGGAGCAGCCTTGAGCCACCTTCTCTCCACTCTACCAGAGGTGACCCTGCCAGAGACCAACAGACAGGAGGAGGAGCCCGGGAATCCATCCAACCTGCCAGGCTCCTGGTTTTGTTGCAGGGAGCTGAGCTGGAGGAGGAGGAGATACTAGCAGACCAGCAATCCCCAACCAATACAGCGCTGCAATTACACAACAATGACTTCAGTACTACTGTAAACTGTGATACATCGGTAAAACCGTGAAATTAAAAGTAAATAAGTAAAGTGAATCCAAAGCAAAAACAAAGACAGACCAGACTCAATCCAAGCCTATCAACAGAGTACACAGAGCAAAGAAGATCCTCTGACGGATCAAAGGCCCCAGTGGTGAAACAGCATGTCAGGCTCAGTGCCTGGAATTCTAAAGCCACAAAACAAAAACAAGAGGGAAGCTAGTTTCTGATTTCCAGCTGATGAAATTAGAAATGAAAAATTGGACAGCAAGTCTTTTCAACTCAGATTTGTAATAGGTCTGTATTATTTTCTTGCAGGAACAGAAAACACAAAAGCAAAAAAGAAAAAAAACATCTTCAACTAGGTAAAAGGGAAATGCTTGGTTAGTTAAAAAATTAGCTACTTATCCTCCAAGCCCTTCTGAAAAATATAAATATTTGTGTTCTGTCTTCCATGGGAGATTTTAGCTAAAGGTACTGCTGAATTTCAAACTATGTCTCCACATTTTGGAGTGAAAACCCATAGTTTGAATACTGGTTATTATAATTAATGCTTGCAATGATACTCATCATTAAAATCAAAGAAGAAATTGATTCAAGCATAAAATCTTTGAAGCTAAAAATTAAATTTAGCAGAGAAAAGTCTATTGTGAAAACTGAACAAGAACACATTAATGTGATAAATTCAATGATTTCTTTGACTTGTTATTTTTCCCTTTCGTTAAAATTTCTAAGATAATATAATCAGAAAATGAAATATAATCAGAAGCTGTGCTGCAAGTGATTAGGATTTGGGGAAAGTGTAATCTTGGATAATACTGAAAATGCCATAATCGTATTAGTGCAAATACTCTTAGGATATGTGTGTTTCCAGACACAAATAATTTAAATGGGAACCACTATTAAGGGAACCGTGCTTGACAATGAGCTCAACTTTCTTCTGCATTGTGTTTTTGGGTCTTTGAGAAAAAAATGTCATTAAAAATACCCATGACATTTTAAAATAAACAGATTTAATATTGTTGATATTTATATGGAGTAATCAAATCCTCCAGGATAGCCAGGAAATACTAGGCGGAAAAAAAAAAAAGATAAGAGGCTTCTCTTTCCTGAATTTCAAACTATACTATAAAGCTACAGTGACCAAAACAGCAGTGCACTAGATTGAAAACAGACTCTCAAACCAAAGGGAAAGAGTTGAGAATCCCGAGACACCCCAGGTAGACTGACAGCTAATCTTTAACAAAGCAGCAAAAGTATGAAGTGAAGCAAGAAAAACTGTTCTAAGATGTGGTGCTAGGGAAAATGGTCAGTCATATGCAATAAAATGAATTCAGATCCCTTTCTAACATGATGCACAAAAATCAAATCAAAATGAATTAAAGGCCTCATTATCAGGCCTGATTCCATAAATTGTATTACAAAAAGACAAGTAGGATCCTTAACAGCACTGAACCTAGAGGTATCTTCAATGATTCAATGCTACTGGCCAAGAGAATTGATGCAAAGATAAACAAATGAGACAACATCAAACTAAGAAAATTTTGCACTATAAAAGAAACAATGACTGAATTAAAAAGATATCCCACAAACTAGTAGAAAATGTTTGCCCATCACGTAGTCAGCAAAGGGTTACTATTCAAGATAGAACTTTACCAGGAAAGAAAAAAAAACAACCCCATCAAAAAATGGAGAGGAGAAATGAACAGAAATATCCTCAAAGAAGACATACAGATGTTAGAAGACACATGAAATAATATTTGCATCACCTATCACCAGGAAACTGCAAATCAAAAGAACAGTATGATAGCAACTAAGAACAATGATATTGGCACATATCACAAAGAGCAAAATCAACCAGTGCTGGCATGGATGTGGTAAAAAAAAAGTGATCCTCTTTCACTGCTATTAAAAGTTGACTAATCCAGCCTTTCTGGAAAACCATATGGACACTTCTCAAAAAAAAACTGAGAATTGAGTTTCCATATGACCTAGCAATTCCACTTCTTGGCATATACTCCAAGGACCCCAAAACTTTACTCAGAAAAAATATTTGCACTCCTATGTTCATTGAGAACTGTTACAACAGTCACAATCTAAATAAACCAAGTGTTCAAAAGCAGATGTATGGGTGAAGAAACTATGTTACATATATACAATGGAAAACTATTCACTGTAAGAAAGGGTGAAATTATGCAACTTGCCACTATTTGGATGGATCTGGAGAATATCAGAGAGTGAAATTAGTTAGAAAGAAAGAACAGACACAGAAAGATCTCTCTCATAGGTGGGATATAAAGAAAACTAATAGGGGAAAAAGAAGTCCCCAAAGGAAACAGAAACTGAGAATAAGGTAAAGCAGGAATTTTGCCTTGGAGAAAGCATTGGGGTCAGTGGGTGACAAGGGTCAATGATGGAAGGAAGTGGACACCGGTGGAGATTGTGGTTTAGATGCATAAAATTATCTGCATGAAACCCTATATTAATATTTTGTAAACCATGGTACCTAAAATAAAACACAAAAAAAGAAAAAAGAAAAGTATCTCCAAGCTTATGAAGCCTATTTGTTTTTGCAATGTGGTTTTATATTCCGAAATATCTACTGTTTTTGACGGTCAAAACCAATTATTTCAAAATTCCTTTTAAGATGAACAAGGCAATTCAGTTATTTTAATTTTTTAATTTAGATGTTATACATAAAGTCACATAAATTTCACGTCAACAACTGATGACTCCCAAAAGTTTGAAGGCTGTAACTGTATAAAGCAAACCATTTACCCAGGCATGCTTAGGACAGGTATTTTGAGACTGTTCTAGAGTTCAGGGCCTAAATCTGGAAATGTCTCAATTGTACATACAGGTACAATAAATGAGTACTAATAAGTAAAAAGTTATAAACACTTAACCCTCTTAAATACAATCTGTTGAAATGTAATTTACTGTGTACATTAATTATAAGGACAATATGTCTTTTCCAGTCTTTAGATTTTAAATATTTACTTTATCAGTCTTAGTTTTCCCATATGTAAACAAAAGGATTTGGACATTATATAAATTTCACTATGTCTACACACAGAGAAAACAAAATAGGTGAGAGATAAAAGTAAGTTCGTGTAACAACAGAAACCCAGAAGAAGTACCAACCCATGACAGTGAATTTCAAAGTTGCTTAGAAAACTCACGTTTTGAAGAATCATCACATATTAGTGAAACTTAAGGACCAGGGGTTGAAGGTCATGTTAGGTGAAAGGGAGAGCATATTTTAGGAACAAAAATCTAACAGCTGGTAGCCTAATAAGAGATCTGCATTTGCAAAAAATGTCTGAAGGGTCATTCTGCAAAGGGAAGGTGAGTCACAAGGGAAGGAAATCTCAAAACAAGATAAAGCTATGCTCAGCATGAATTAAAAACTGAAAATTGTTGAATGCAAAGAAGAGATGGTAGAAGAGTGAGAAAACAGAAGACATGGTAACACAGTAAAAACCCTTTTAATAATAGCTTGAATCTAGAATCAAGTCCATTTTATAAAAAAAAATCACAAAATACTTCTTTCACATTTTGACTATGTAAATACATTCTTCCTTTGTGTGTATATAAGGAGGGGTGTTACTCTAGGTGGTCTTCAGAGCTTAGTCCTGGTTCTGCATTCAGGGGTCAGGCATAACTCCTGGAAGAGCTCTGGGGACTACATGCGGTACTGGGCATCAAACCCAGGTTGGCCATGTGCAAGGCAAGCACCTTACTTACTATACTATTGCTCTGAATTTTTTCAAGTATCTCAACTATATCAAAGGGACTTTGTATTAATTTCTTTTTTGATTTTGTAAGAAATTATTACACCCAGGGTCTTAAAATATTATATCTTTATTATCTTATAATTTTAGGAGTCAAATTATAATGCAAATCTGTAGTAATTAAAACAATATGGCAATGGAAGAAAAACAGACATACAGACCAATAAAATGGAGTCCAGAAATAAATCTACACATATGTGAACATCTAATTGACAATTAGGGAGTCACATACATACATACATACAGAGAAAGTGTATGTATGTGAAAAGAAAACCCCTAAAAAGAAAACCCCTTAAAAAATGGCTTCACAAAAACTGAACTGCATAAGGAAAAAAAAAAGTTTAAACACTACCTAAAATCAGGCACAAAAATTTAACATAAAATGAATAAAAGATTTATATCTAAAACTCAAGCTACTTAAAATACACAGGTGAAAACTGGTGATGCTCTCCAGGACCTCCACCTCAGAGATGTATTTATCTGGGGGTGTTTTTGTTTGTTTGGGGGATTTTTGTTGTTGCTGGGAAGGGGCTGGACCACACTCCGTGGTTCTCAAGACTTACTCCTGGCTCTGCATTTAGAGATCACTCCTGTCGGGGCTCGGGGTGCCAGGTAGTAAACCCAGGTTGGCAGTTGCAAGGCAAATGCCTTTCTCACTGTACTACTGCTCCAGCCCAGAGATATAGTTGGAGATTCAAATCCAGTGGTAAAGGAAGCAATACGCATAAACAAATGGAGCATTATCAAATAAAAAAGCTTCTACACAGCAAAATAAACAACCATAAAACAACATCAGAGAAAGCAATCAGGCACAGGTGCCCAGGGAAGTGCCAAGGCGAGAGGGGGAACTCCTGTGTCTTTAGAAGTGCAGACCAAGCAATGGGACTTGAACTGTGACTCTAGGATCAGTGTCAACATGTGGTCTTCAGGAAGACCTGCATGGGCTGGGGGGAAGGGCTTCTACCCTTCCATAGAGAACTGGATCCACATCTTGGTCTCCTATGCCAAACTCTCACAAGGGCAGCCTGGCTCCCCAACCAAATCAGGCCAATAGTCCATTAGTCTCTACGCCAATCAACATAACCCCCAAACTCACAAAAACAATGGTGAACACTAGGATCAATAGAACCCCAATCAAAAAGTAACAGTAAATTGAGGTCAAAAAACACTTCCCCTGAATCAGTGTTAGAGGCTCTACACACATCACCAATGAGTACCAAAGAGGAAGGTAATATCCTTGGAAAGGAAAGAAGAGACCACCATCCACAGGGCCCCCCAACCCCCAGAGTCCTCCCTGGCAGTGAGACGGGGACACTGATAGTAGACTGGGAAGATCCACCTCTAGATCACCACAGACAGAATGGGAAAACAGCACAGATCACCACAGGTAGTGGGTGAAGATAAGAGGCCAGAAGCCTCAACAAGAAATCCCCATATTCATAACCTCTCTGATAAAGAAATCAGAGACGAAATAGTCAGGATGTTTAATGGGCTCAAAGAAACAGTGGAAAAGCAATCAGGCAGTGACGGAGAAGATACTTTCCTGTAATACATCTGATAAGGGGCCAATATCTAAAATATAAAGAGAAGTCACACAACTCTACTATAGAAAGACAACAACCCAGTCCCCCCAAAATGGGAGAAAGACATGACTAGACAATTCTCCAAAGACAGACAGATGGCCCACAGACATAGGAAACTGTAATAAAAGATCCAAATGTTTCCAGAAATGCAAATCAAATCCCTAATGAGACTGTCACCTTGTACCCGTGAGAATGACCTCAACTGGAAAAGTAGAAACATGTGCTGGAAAGGATGTGAAGAAAAAGGGAATCTTGTGCACTCCAAAGGAATGTACACTGATGTGCTCTCAGGGAAAATAATATGGAGATATGTGTTTTAAAATTTTACAGCTGGAAAATTCCATGTGATCCAGAAATCCTACTCTTGGGCACTCCTCTGAAAGAGAGGGAACAAACCTGAGAGGATACTGCAGCCCAAGTTCATAGCAGCATTCTTCACTAAGCCAAATTATACAATAAACCTAAGTGCCCATCAACATGCTTGAACAAAATACTCTGCCAATGTGGAGAGTTTCATGCTGAGTGAAATGAGTCAGTGGAAGAGGGACACACATCAAACAATAGCACTTGTTTGCAGGATATATAAAAAATAGTAATAAAACACCATAGTATGAGGGGCCAGAGTGATAGTACAGTACATAAGATGTTTGCCTTGCATGCAGTTGACCCGGGTTCAATTCCTAGAATCACATGTGATCCTCCAAGACTGCCAGGAATGATCCCTAAGCACTGGCCCCCCTATAGAAAGAAAGAAAGAAAGAAAGAAAGAAAGAAAGAAAGAAAGAAAGAAAGAAAGAAAGAAAGAACAGAAGGACAGGAAAGAAAGAAAGAAAGAAAGAAAGAAAGAAAGAAAGAAAGAAAGAAAGAAAGAAAGAAAGGAAGGAAGGAAGGAAGGAAGGAAGGAAGGAAGAAAGGAAGGAAGGAAGAAAGGAAGGGAGGGAGAAAAAGTTTATTAAGTAATGCATGTCTCTTTATAGTTTTAATAAATAGACTGTGTTTATGCATCAGTATATTAATGTCACTACACATACACATGTGTGTACTCCTATGTGTACAAGAAACATGTGTATGTGTATTTTATATGAAAAATAATTGTTTAATTCAACATCTATCTGTTTATATGCAAATGTATATATATATTTCTAAATATACATAGTTGCACATTTATAGCATACATGAATTAAAATATGTGGTTATGGAATATGCGCTGGAGCAATAGCACAGTGGGTAGGGCGTTTGCCTTGCACACAGCCAACGTGGACGACCCGAGTTTGATTCCTCCACCCCTCTCCGATTGCCCAGCAAGCTACCGAGAGTATCTCGCTTGCACGGCAGAGCCTGGCAAGCTACCCGTGATGTATTCAATATGCCAAACACAGTAACAAGTGTCACAATAGAGATGATACTGGGCCCGCTTGAGCAAATCGATGAATAACAGGAAGACAGTGACAGGTACAGTTATGGAATGTGTAAAGCGAGAGTAAAAATAAAAAGAATCAGACTATGGGAAATTTTCTTATGCTTCTGTTTGGTGAGGTTTGTGGTGGTGGTGGTGGTGGTAGTTGTCTGTTTGGTGTTTCTGCAGATAGAGCCCAGTCGTCATATAGGTAAGGCATGTGTTCTCCACTGAGTCACCTCTTAGGAATCCTTTTCTGTTATTTATAAGTCATTTAATATTTAAAGTTTGACTTTGATAAGTAAGTTAAGTACACTTTAATTTCTAGAGCATCTGTCATTTTACAGCACAAGAGAGAGTTAAAAGACCATGGAAGAGTTAAATACTTAAACAGAATGCTAATCAGTTTTTTTTAAAGACCTTACTTTACACCTCTAAGTCCCAAATCTCATCAGTACAAAATGTCCAAATCTTATTTATCTTTGTCATCTAAATTAAGAAAGAGTGAGGCTGTAGGTATAATCTATCCTGGGATTTCATTCCCTTTATCAGTGAACTCCAAGAGACTAACTGCCTGCTTCCAAAACACAGTGGTGGGATAGACATACAATAATGTTTATAAACATTACCTTTCAAAATAAGAGGTCCCGGACTTTTATTTCCATTATTGCTGGTGAATGAATTCCTCTGCTTCTTCATTGTGTCTAATATGATGTGAGAACTAGAGATTAGGGTTTTATTTGTGCAGGCCTGAATGCAGTTTGGGGTTTGTACTCACTAATCTGCCCACAGATAGTGATTCTGAGTTTGTGTCACTTTGGATACAAACTCCTGTGTGAGTTTGGACACAAACATTCCTTCTGCTAATTTGCATTTACAAGCTTTCCACTTCAGATGTACCCCCAAGATTAGATCAGCATTACATCTCAGAGTTCCCAGTTGCTGGTTCCTAGCAGTGGCTATTGTGTCAATGTGATGCTAACAAGTTTAGTTAACAAGTGGGACTCAATAGCACCTGTAACACCAAGCACACTTGCTGTTTCTTAGGGTATTTGCATTTGCTGGGTCTGGCTGTCTCTGTACTTCCCAAGTCAACCTGAGAAGCATCCTGTGGTCTCCTCTTAAGGTTTGAAGGGACCTACACTCTAACCATATGGTCCACTGTTCACAGTAGGCAATGGTCTTAGCACAACACTTCCCTGCCCTGTGCATGAAATTTGCCCTCAGGCAGTATTTTTGTTCTGGAAGGAGTCAAAACTATTGACTCCTCTTCCACTTTGCAGGAACCCACTGATGCCCATCCTGCTGCAAATGCCATCCATAAATATCTTCTCATATGTAGGTCTTGTCTCCAGATTAGATTTAGTAACAGTAGACTTTTCAGGATAGGTTGCCAATTCTTGGCTGACTGTTCGCTTTCTCCAGGGAAGAGATCCATGGTCTCACGTCCCTGCTCAGCTTCTAAGGGAAGAGGATGGAGCAGAGATGAGCATCTTAGTTTTCTGGTTTGCAGCAAGTAACAAATTTCACCTAAAAATCTTTTTAGTCAAAGGGAGGAGTAAAGTTAATTAGAAACCCCATCCAACCCTGTGATGGAGCTGGATCTAGGAATTTGAGTGCTATCTGGTCTCTGCCTTTTTCTATAATTGTATCTGTATGTCACTTTTGGGCACTAGAATTTTCTTCACACCATTGTATCACTGTCATCCCATTGTTTGTCAGTTACTCGAGCGGGCACCAATAACGTCTCTATTTGTCCCAGTCCTGAGATTTTAGCAGCCTCTCCTTACTCCTCTTTGCCAGTGATTGGAGGCTCTTTCAGGGTCAGGGGAATGAGACCTGTTATAGTTACTGGTTTTGGCATATCGAATATGCTACCAGAGCTTGCCAGGCTCTGCC
>JAOXYA010108667.1:0-10704 GCA_028565675.1 Sorex palustris | reverse complement strand
TCCGAGAGGGGCGGAGGAATTGAACTCGGGTCGGCCATGTTGGCTGCGTGCAAGGCAAACACCCTACCGCTGTGCTAAAAATTATTAGATGTGCCACAGTGCTGGGAGCATTGAAGGACTTAACATATGCCTAGTATTTGGTAAAATTTGTGTTCTATAGTAAGTGATTGTAACTACAGTAGAATATAAATCATAAAACCACACCCAAAACCAAGTTGCCAGGAATTAAATGGGTAAATTAGGAAAAAGTTAATAACAAAATATTCATTCAGGACTAAATTGGTTGAGCCTAAATAGGCTAAGTTGCATAGTTAAATCTGTTGTGAGTGTTCTGCAAGAGAAAATAAATAGAACTCTATTTCCTGCATTCTACTCACTGTTTTTCTTTAAAAGGTGGTAGTGCCCAGTGAAAACAGAGCCTGAGGAGTAATTGCCTATTTGAAGCTATGTTTCAGAAAGGGTATGTTGTGAAACAGTATCCAGATGGTCAGGTGACCTCAAGATGCTCATCGTATTTATTTAAGAAACCCTTATTCTTTATATGGAAAGATCACTTTCCAAATATCCAGGTGACAGATGGTGTCACGGTTCCCTTGCTTATCAATGTAAGCCAAACCAATCAAACATGGGCAATGCTAAGGCCTCAAAGGCGTGGGGGAGGGCAATCTGAGTTTTCACGCATTCTGTTAACCACTTGAACATGCCAACATAAAGTTTTCCTATCTGACTCATTGAGGGCATAGGACACCAAAACCCCATATTTAAAATTTTCTCATCATGTTCACCATCTAAGTGACTCAGAAATCAGAGGCAGAAACAAACGAGAGTTGGCATGAATATTTTCCTCTCTTAATCCCTTCTTCCCCCATGTAGAATTACCTGGATCAATGAATATTGGAGCAAAAACAAATGCTTTCCCATTGTTATTTAGTAATTGCTGATATGGAGAATCAGGAAAAAAAAGATACAACTAATGCTGGAAAGCTCCAAGGGTTATGTTCTAACCTCAAGATATAGTCCAGTCCCTTGACTTTTATGTGCGAACTTACCTTCCTAGCTTCAGATAATGTTCCATAAGAGTTAGTATAAGGTTAACACACCAAAAGTCATCCACATGAAAGCTATTTGACGAGAGAGTCAGATCGGATAGAAATCACATTATCCACTTGATATGTTTATTAAGTGTGATAGTGGCCATCATACAATGTTAAAAATAAAAATGTGGGAGAATTTTCTAACAAGAGTTCAACTTGCTAGAAATATAGCATGCAGAATTACTTTCAGCTCTAGATGGTCTCACTCTCCTTTGCTCTTCTTGAGATCACTCCTTACCTTCTGCCCTCTCACTCTGGTTCTCCTGATGATGGCTCCTTGCATATTCATGACCCAGGAGCTTGGAGGTTGCTTCATGGCCCTACTCTCACTTTGTAAATAACTCCTTTACCACACTCTCTTCCTTACCCGGAGCCAGATTTACAAAGTGGTTTTCTTTACATTAATTCCAGAAACAACCACAGTGAGCTTAGAAGCAGATTATTCTCCAGTCTAGCCTCCACGTAGAATGAAGCCCAGCTCACAACAGTTAATTGCAGGTTGTGACAATTTAAGCAAATGACCCAGGTAATCTGTTCTCAGATTGATAAAATCTCTGATACTATGTGTGTCTTATTATGCATTGCTATTTTTCCAGCTATATCGAATTACTACAGCTGCCAAGTAATTTCAGGTTGGGTCCTCATTTGTAGTAGAGAGAGCAAAATCAAAACCAACTCTTTAACTTTTATAGTTGTGGAAAAGAATTTAGCAGAGTATAACAAGTATGAATTAGAAAATAAAGGAAAGAGACTCATAAATAAATCATGAAAGATATCATCAAGCTGCAGAGATGCCTTCAGACCCCATGGCAGGATGAGTCTCATATCTGGGGTCCCCTGGAGTGGGGCATGTGAGCTCTCTGACTGCCCTAACAGAACCCTGGCAGTCAAAGACCTCTATAACCCAATCCATGCCATGCTCATTGTCTCATTCCACAGCCTCGGGACGAACCTCAACCATGAGTGAATCTTTGAAAAACTCAGGTATGTGGGTTTCGTGACTGAAATCTTCAGGCTCTAATGGAGTTGGGGATAGGAGACCTCCCCCATCTTCCTGTTCTTCCAGCAGCCTGGCTCTCACACCATGAACTGCCTCTGATCCCATATAAGCTTATTAACTGGCCACAACCCAGAGGCTTGTATATGAATCTTGAAAGAGATCAACAAGCTAAAGAGATGCTTCTGGACCCCAAAGTTACCATCCAGTTAAAAATTTAACACAGCTGTATTACCCCATCAAAATTTTAGAATTCCTGGAGTGACATCTCATATTCTACACCACTGATGTATCAGGAGTAGCACACCACATTGGTTGGGGTGTAAAGTAGAAGGCAAACAATCTTGATTAAGAAAATAAAAACATACAAAGCTTAATCTGTATCATCATGTTAGTAATTTCTTATACAAGGGCTTAATGTATAAGACATAGGATGAGATAGAATAGTCTTCTCACTTTCTTCTAAGGAAATCTGTTTTGATCATTTCTAGAGAATTAATCATGACAAACAATACAAAATAAATCACTTTGGGCAGTTATTGGGGCAGTTCTGGGTGGTCATTGGGAAAATTGGAAATAAAGGTGGTGGGATGATATATTGATGGTGAAATTGGTGTTGGGATATTGAATGCAATAAATAATTGTGAACAACCTTATAAAATTAAAATAATATTTAAAAATAATAAATGAAAAACAAAAATAAAAAAGAATAGTAGATACCAATCTATAGCCCCGGTGAGGGGGTTGGGGTTTAGGGGGAGAAAATAAAGGGACTAGAAATACCAGGGATATGAATGGTTAAAATTGCTTTTCCTTGCAATCTTAACATTTACTGTGTTATCTCAGTCAAGTTTCTAAAGGCATTTGTATCACAGTCCATAGTACATTCTGAAATGCTCTGAGAGTTGACTTAATACAAGGAATAAGTACAATATCCCAAACATTGCTCAGATGTTCATGCCATTAATGCTAATGACTATCCAGTGAGATCAGTCGCGGTCAGTCAGTCAGTCACGGTCCTCCCGTTGTTCATCGATTTGCAGGAGCGGGCCCAGTAACGTCTCCATCATGAGACTTGTTACTGTGTTTGGCATATCAAATATGTAACTGGCAGCTTGCCAGGCTCTGCCATATGGGCGAGATACTCTCGGTAGCTTGCTGGGCTCTCCGAGAGTGGCGGAGGAATCGAACTTGGGTCTGCCATGTTGGCCACTTGTAAGGCAAATGCCCTACCTCTGTGCTATCGCTCCAGCCATCTAGTGAGATATGAATTTTTAATGTACTTTTTTTATATATACAGGGGGAGAACCAGAAAGTAATTTGCCTGAAGTAACAGATCTAACAACTCAACAGCCTCTCTGATTGTAAGCTAGCTAAGGGTAGGTGGCAACCTAGTTATCACTTAACATTCCTTCCCTCTGTTGCATTTAGGGGCTCTTGATTTCACTTACCTTGACAGTAGCTCTTCAATATCTTCTTCACATCAAGATAAAGCTCAGAAACATTGCACTTGATATCAAGGTCCAAAGAGACAGTCTCTGGTAATTTCAGCTTCACAGCAGAACTCCTACAATAAGCAAAAGCCCACAATTTCTTTAGGGAGAATATTCCATTTGTCTCTTATTACCCCACCCTCTTCCCCTTGCATTCAGTGAGCACGTACCTGTTCAAGGCATCTTTCACATTCTATAAGGAAACAAAGACAAAAGTAAGAGGGGGAATCTCAGGTTGGGACTGGTCTCTATAAATCCTCCTACATAAAAGTAGAATGACCCGAGCTTCAGTTATTGAAGAAATAAAAATTATTCCCATGCCAGATCCTGGGGGTGTTTAGCATGGCTTTACATTTGTCACTGAGTCTCCCTATAGGGAGCCATAGCGTTTGCATCACCTCAGCCTGTGGTCTGCTTGGGGAAGAGGACCAGGCCTGTGCTCAGGATTCTCCTGCTAGAGTCACTTTCATATAGCTAAGGGTCTTCAGAGGAGCCCAAATTAGAAATTACCTATCACAAGGATTCTTGGTAGTGAACACATGTAGATCCCTGAGACTGGGCCACAAAGGTGGCGGCAGCAGGTATTAAATGGTTGTGAAACAGTCATGCAATAGTTAAAAAGGCTCAGAAGAGCTTTTGGAGAAAGGGCTTGACAGCCAGATCTGGGAAAATATTATCACGCATTTTAGCTACACCATTTATTCCCACCAGACTTATTTCGGGAGACAGGATTCGGTGCTTGTTGGAATAATAGAGAAAGTTACTACTAATGGTCATAGTTCCCTGGTAATGGTAGAGAAAGTTATCCCATGGTTCCTTTTGGTCAAGAAATCCACCCATTTCTACCATGATTTAAGCATGCTTTTGTGTATATAGAGAGGAACTGTAAACACTGATGGAAGACACTGCGTAGATACTAAATTTAGAGGGAATATTACTTTATATTTCCCACACCTCTGTACACTGTTGGATGTGATAGAAGCAGGCCTGACCAGTCTTCCCAGGCTTCCTCACTGTTCTCTTCATAATGGGAGGACTAGGCCCTCCTCCACCCCCTTTCCTCTAAGTCCACAGCTTCACCTGAAGCAAATTCTCAGCTGAGCCCCGACATCTTTCCTCAAGCTTCTGAATACATCTCTCGAGTTTCTGACTCTGCTCTTGTAGATTTGTTTGATTGTCCTGCAGTCTCTTCAGAACTTTCTCTTTTTCATTCTCCAGTCTCCATAGATGAGATTTTTCTTGTACATTCAGGAAAATTTGAAAATTTTTAAAGTCAGACTGGATATTTTGCTTTTGATTCTCTGTCACCTTCTGTAAACAAGAAAACATGCTCAAAACGAGCAACAAATTTTGCATCTTTGAACAAGTCAACAAGCAAAATGAGGGGCATATTACAATGAAA
Organism: Sorex palustris; assembly: GCA_028565675.1. NCBI lineage: Eukaryota > Metazoa > Chordata > Mammalia > Eulipotyphla > Soricidae > Sorex > Sorex palustris. The sequence goes on along the minus strand of JAOXYA010108667.1, from coordinate 5,718 downwards.
TGCTGTTTATCCTTAAATTATAAATTTTTATATTTTCAACAGCATAAAGGAAGAATAAATATGTTATGGAATGTCAAATAAGCCAGGATCAAAAGGACAAACATTGTCCATTATCAGGGGATTATAAGGGATCCTGAGGATTGAACTCAGGCCTGCTGCATGCAAGACAAATGTCCTACCCACTGTACTATTGCTTTGACCCACATAAGTCTTCTTATGTGAGTTCCCGTTTAACTTCTTATAGGTATTAAATTTTAAAGACAGAACCCAAATAATGGTTACCAGGCATTCAGTAAAATGAGCAAGGAGGAGGGCTGGTGCAATAGCACAGTGGGTAGGGCATTTGCCTTGCATGCAGCCGACCCAGGTACGATGTCCAGCATCCCATATGGTCCCCCGAGAAACCCCAGGAGTAATTCCTGAGAGCAGAGCCAGGAATAACCCCTGTGCATCGCTGGGTGTGACCACCCCCCCACAAACACACACACAAAGAGCAATGAGAATTATTATGGCTCTAGAGTGTCAATTTACAATGATGATAAGTTATAGGAATGAATAATGGTATGGTTGCAAACTGTGAATGCCTATTAACTGTATACTTAAAATTGTTAAAATTGTAAATTTTACATTGTATTTATTTTAACATGTATCACCTCTCAACAGACGATTACTTAACAATTGTGACATTATTTTTCCTCATGAATCATTTAACTTGGAAGAATGCCCAGGATCCTTGATGCCTACAATCAGAAGTGGAAGGGTTTTCTTCACTGAGTTGCCCTATAATTTTATGCAATGTCTTGATTCATTTTTTAGTTCTTTAGTCCAAATACAGAAGACAGGAGGGCAAGAGTGTTAGACAATTTGATCATGGATCTTGGTCAAAGTAACTACTTTTGGATGTAAAGATAAAGCTGAGTTTCAGTTGGACTGTGAGAAGACATATTTTCCTTCTGAAAGATATTTTTATGAAGAAAATATTTGTAATGAACATAAACAAGATGATATGTTAAGTCTGGTAGGTTAGTTCATAATTTCAGAAGGCAGGTCTGGGCACAGATTTTGATAGTAGTCCCAGAAGTATTTATATATCAACCAAGCATTCACTTAATTTTTATCTTAAAGACTAAAAAAATAAACTGTGCTTTGGGTCTCAACTTTCATTCTGAGAATACAGAGTGGTAATTCCTGTTAGCGATTTCTCAACTCATTCAGTGTGTCAAAACTGAAGTTGTGGTGTAAGGATTATTGATTTAACCTGAAGTAGAATGCTTTGTTAACTCTGCATTAATGGGTTTTAGTTACAATCAGGATTGTCCATGCTGCCCAAGATTCCCAAAATGAAGGATGCAAGGTGTCTTTTGAGAGTTCAAGTTTAGCATCCACACATAAGCATAAGGCAGGGATTGGAAAAGGCTCCTGGAAGAGGTAAAATGAACCGCTAGCCAGCACGAATGGATTGCATCCTAATTGAAAACATCAATAATTCCATAGGGAATGTGTCTCTGATCCTGAGGCTGGTTGGCCATGCTAATAGCTCCAGAAACTGGAAGTCTGCAGTTTAGTCTGCATTTTGGACTGTCTGTTAGCAGATCTGGTCCCATGTATGTTAGATTCTCTTTAGATTCTCGTGAAATTTAACAGTGTGGTTTTAACAAGGAGCGTCCATACTCATAGTGGTCATCTTCTCATCATATTATCTATCTTAGGGATCACAATATCCATTCCATCGTTGCCATGTGGCAATTCTGTGATAGGCTTAAACCCTTTAAACCAAGAAGTTATCAAAATTGGAGTTATTTGAACCTTGAAATGTGTTTATTATGGCGGTATACATGATTGACAATAATGTTAATGTTTGTACTTAGATGTAAAGTGTTACAGGACCACCACACCAAAGTGTCAATAGGGGGCTGGAGAGATAGCACAGCAGATAGGATGTTTGCCTTGCATGCGTGTAACCGGGTTCGATTCCCAGCATCCCATATGGTCCCCTGAGCACCACCAGGAGTAACTCCTGAGTCCAGAGCCAGGAGTAATCCCTGTGTACCGCCAGGTGTGACCCAAAAACCAGAAAAAAAAAGTATCAATAGGCCTGTTCTTTTCACCCCTTCCTGTCCCATCCCCCATTCCTACCCTGACTTGGTAACCTCAGTTTAGTTGTCAGATTCTGGGGGCTTCTTTTTATTTTATATTTTCTCTACCTTTGTTTTGTTTACTTTTACACTACATATCAGTGATATCATCTAGCATTTGTCTTTCTCATTCTGACTTATTTTGCTTGCGATGTAGGTAGCCTTTAGTTCTATTCATTAGTAGCAAGCTGCAGTATTTCATCTTTTCTTATAGCTATATGAATTCTGGATGAAAAGGGGGGAGAAATGAAAATAACTTCTTCAGACAGAGAACTACAGACATGTAAACAATTAATCATTATTCCCTCTGGTTCATCTTTTTGGTTTGATGTTTAGAGAATAAAGCATTATTTTGTTCTGCCCAATTATTTTCTGCTTAAACTGTTGGCTGAAAAAGTCTGATATGAATTAAATTTAATTCTCACCTCACATTTAATTATATCCTGCAATGTGATTGACATTTGATTTTCGCAATTTTTTTCCAAACTCCTCAATAGTGCAGATGTTGTCTGCAGCTTTTCCTGAAGAAAAACATTGGCACATAAAGTTACTTTGAATGCTCTGTTTTGGGGTATATAAAGTGAATCCCAGTTTTCCAAATTTATAATAAAGTTGAATATTCAAGTGTACTAAGAGCTGTAGCACCGTTGTTCATCAATTTGCTCGAGCGGGCACCAATAACATCTCACAACAAATTGTGAGACTTGTTGTTACTGTTTTTGGCATATCAACTACATCACAAGTAGCTTGCCAGATTTTGCTGTGCGTGTGAGATACTCTCGGTAGCTTGGTGGGCTCTCCAAGAGGGGTGGAGGAACCCAACCTGGTAGCTGTGAAAAGCTAGCTGTGAAAAGGTAGATGTGTCAGCCACATGCAAGGCAAATGCCCTACTTGCTGTGCTATCGCTCCAAACCCTAGCAAGTAATACAACCAGAATGTGCAGTAATATCACAACTAAAAGAGAGTAACCCCTGCTCACACAGTTACCCAATGGGCAAGCGGAGCAACCAGATATGTGGCTCCAGACAAGCACCACAACCAAATCTGTGTGTCTTTATCATCACAACATCAAGAGTAACAAAGGGAAAGCAAAGAAAAGGAAAAAATTAAGATATAACTTCAGTTTTCAAAAATGGAGGGGCCAGAGTGGTAGTACAACAGGTAGGGCAGTTTCATGGAATACTATATGGACCCAAGTTCAATCTCTCAGGCACCCATATATGGTCCCCAAAACCCTTTCAGGAGTGATCCTTGAGGCATGCCAAGAATGATCTCTGAGTGCAGTTTATGAAAATTTGAATAATAAAATCCAAGTCAGAAAATTAAAATTAATGTCAGGCATATTTTAATTCCTACATTTTAAATCATATTCTGGTTGATTCAAGCAGTCTAGTGATCTCCAGAATTGTTGATTGAAAATAGAATTAATTTGACTTTGTTTAAGAACATACTAGTACATCTTAGCATAGTGAAATTCTATTGAAGCTTAATAAACAATATTCCTGAGTACAGACAAAAAAAGAAAACGAATAGATGTCTCTCTAGGGAAGTGAGAAAGTAAGATTGGTTTTGTAAATATGTAAAAAAGCAAAAGGGAAACTAAAATCAATACTTTTGCTTGAGTCAGCATCTTGCATACTGGCTACAGGCAGGGTAGATGGTCTTGTGATTAATGTCTTGGCTTGTACAGATTCTTCGTTCTCAGCATGTAGTCTCAGTGAATATTGGCAAAGCAGCCCTTTCTAAAGAATTGTGGGTTCAGTGGTGCTCACAGATACTGGCCACATGGAATTACTGGATATAAAAGGAAATCAGGGTTAACTTTTAAGCCGATTTAGAACTCCTGATACTAGCTAATTCTCCTTTTATTTTGAAGCACCGAGTGCTTACCAATCTCATGACCTATATCAAGGCAGTGGGAACTTAAACTGTAGACTGGATAAAGTTAGAAGAAATGAACTGTATCAAAGCATAGATGCGACTTTTTTTCCCTACTGTGCAATAAAGTTTATCTTATTCTCCAATCACCTACATACTTGGGGTATGAATCTGATCAGCTGCATAATTTGAGACTGGGACAGAATAAGTGATACAAATTTGAAAGGCAAATCAATTATTCTTCATTCATGCATTTACCAGATAACCTTTCAAACTACAATTACAATTTAACAGTATAAGTCAAGCTTTCTAAATTATTTCACTTGATACTCAATAAAATGTGATAATTATCATATCATCTATTTTATTGAAAATGATAAATTACTACATAAAACTAGTATTTTATTTTAGTGATACCACATGTTAACCATGTGGCATAAGTATTTTAGCCTTTCTGGTGTGAGCTTCCTTTTTTTTTCCGGATTTTTTTTGTTGCTCTTTTGGCTCACACCTGGCAATGCACAGGGGTTACTCCTGGTTCAAGTACTCAGGAATTACTCCTGGCGGTGTTGGGGGGACCACATGGGATGCTTGGAATCGAACCCATGTCGGCAGCATGCAAGGAAAACACTCTACCCACTGTTCTATGACTCCAACCCTGAGGTTTCTCTCTTATAACCATTTATGTGAGACCTATACTGAGGATTATGTAGTGTTTATTAGGTGTTCTCAGCTAGGAATCATATGGCACCCTTCTGGGCCTCAATGGATATTCTAATAGGGTTACAGGTTTAAAAAACACATAAATGAGGGAGGGGCACAACACAAAACAAGAAGCAACCAATAGAGCAGGGAGTTCACAAGAAAGAAAAGGTTAGAAGCGGACTATGGTTAGCAAAAGGTTGAGAAACACTGGCATATATCACCAATCAGTGATCAATAAAAAATTTATTTCTAATAAAATGTATTGAAAATACATCTTTTGTGATTCCAAACAAAGAACAAGAAATGGAATTGCAAAGAATTTAACTTCTAATGCATCAACTCTGGAATCCCCTGCATCCTAACTTGGAGTGTGTCATTCCTTTCTTATCCTTCATGAGACTCTTTCTTCCCTATGGAGATGTCCACATTCTCTCTTGAGACTGTTTTCTTATGTTCTACTTTTGAGAAGAAAGAGGGCACATCCAGTGGCTCTCAGGGCTTGCTCATAGGTCTGCACTCGGGATTCATTCTTGGCACTTCTGGGAAACCATATGGAGTGCTAGGAACCAAACTGCCATCAGTCATGTGTAAGGCAATCACCCTACCTGTTGTATCATCACTCTGTCCCCTTAAATTTTATTTTTAATTTAACAAATTTTACTTAAAAACATAATTTAATGGAAATAAAGCTCTGAACTAGCACAGCAAGGTATATTTATTTATTTATTTATTTATTTTAATTTATTTTTTATTAGTGAAACACCATGAGGTACAGTTATAAACTTAAGAATTTTTGTGCTTGTGTTTCAGTTATACAATGATCAAGTACCCATCCCTCCACCAGTCCCCATTTCCCACCACCACGGGTCCCAGTATCCCTCCCACCCCCTATTTCCCCCATCCCACCCTGCCTCTGTGGCAGTGCATTCCCTTTTGTTCTCTCTCTCCTTTTGGGTGTTGTGGTTTGCAAAAGAGGCATTGAGTGGCAATCATGTTTGGT
>JAOXYA010108650.1:0-10704 GCA_028565675.1 Sorex palustris | reverse complement strand
GAGAGGTGGGGGGAGACGGAGAGAGAGGTGAAAGAGAGAGGGAGGGAGGGAGGGAGGAAGGAAGGAAGGAAGGAAGGAAGGAAGGAAGGAAGGAAGGAAGGAAGGAATCTTGGGAGCCGGACAAATAATATAGTGGGTAAGGTGCTTATCTTTCATCAACCCAGGATTTGATCCCCAGAACTACATGTCATTCTCCAAGTAGTGCCAAAAGTGATCCCTGCTGCAGTGATTCAAAGAAGGGTTTTGGTATATTCACACAGGTCCAAGATAGCCGGTTTCCTCATTATTCTGTTCTTTTTCCCCATTATCTCTCCCTCAATTTCTATCTTCACAGGTCTCAATTCTTTTTTCAATACTTGAAAAAAGAACAACCAAAAATGATTGAGTACCAGGTAAGTGTGCCATTAATAGCCTACTTTTGCTTCTGCATTAGTTTTTTGGGGGGTTGTTATTTAGGGGTCACACCCAGCAGTGCTCAGGAATCAGGCAGTGCCAGGTAATCAAACCGAGGCCTCCAGATGCAAAGCATGTACTTCATCCCTTTGAGTTGTTCCCCCAGCCCCAATTCTCACTTCCTGGGGAAACTGTTCTAGAAAATATTATATGCAGGACCAGTGATGTAGCAACAGTAAAGTACTTAACCTTCCATATGTGATGTTTGATTCCTTGCACCAACAACAAAAAAAATGGAAGAGGTGGGGTGGGGTGGGGGGAGGAGGGAGAGAGAGAAGAAAAGGCAGGCAGGAAGGAAGGAATCAGGTATTTCAAGCATGTGTGTTTTGTGATTTGCTGATTGGGTTCTTAGGAAAAACAGATTTGGAGATTAGCACAAAGGAAGTTTTTCGCAGGGCGATTCTTGGAATACTAGTAAGGCAGAGACAGAATTGGGATTGGGTGGAAGAAATTACTAAGCAGAGGTATTAGCTGATCTTATAAGATGACCTGGAATTGAGATGGTATTTTTGGTAGTGTTCTTTGTATTTGTTTGTTTGTCTGTCTTGGCTACATTCGGTAGTGCTCAGGATTTACTCCTGGCAGGACTCAGGGGACCATATATGATGCTGGGACTTGAACCCCAGTCAGACATGTGCAAGACAAGCATCCTGGCCTGTTGTACTCCGGCTGTGTCACCCAGGTTTTATTCCCAGCACTGCACATCCCTTGCGCACATTCAGGGAGCTGAAAGTTCTAGCCCTCCAATCACAAACATGCTTCCTCTAATTTCCTTCCACCCTCTGAGAGTTACATCATTAGCATGAACCCCAGGGCTTGCTGTAAAGAATAAGACACTCCTCAATACTGCAGCAACCAAGTATCTTGACAGGAGCCAAGAAGAGCCGAATATATATATTCTCTCTCTCTCTCTCTCTCTCTCTCTCTCTCTCTCTCTCTCTCTCTCTCTCTCTCTCTCTCTTTCTCTCTCTCTCTCTCTCTCTCTCTCTCTCTCTCTCTCTCTCTGTTTTGGGTCAAACCCAGCCATGCTCAGGGTTACTCCTGGCTCTGCACTCAGGAATTACTCCTGGCGATGCCTAGGGGACCATATGGGATGCAGGGGATCGAACCTGGGTCAGTCAGTCATGTGCAAGGCAAACGCCCTACCCTCTGTACTATCACTTTGACCCTACACATTCTTTTATTATAATGTCATACCTTTTCACATTAGTAGCTGGGCATGTCCCTTTGCAGCAGGCTGGTCCTAAGGTAATGGCCTCTTTAGAGTTCAGGGTTTGGAGGTCTGGTTTTGGCATAAAGGCCATACCTAGCAGTCCTTGGGCACCACTCTCAGATCCTTGCTTGGGGGTCTTTCCCAGGAGTGCTCAGGGGACTGTGCAGTACAAAGAATCGAACCCAGCCCTTCTACCTGCACGGCAGGTGCTCAGCCTTTGAGCTCTCTCTGGGTGGGAGGTAGGCTTTTTGGAGCACTTTTGTGCTCTGAGCAAAACCAGGTCACCTAGGGACTGCCAGGCTCAAGCCTGGGTGCCAGACTAGACTGCTTCTCTCTGGGCCCTCGATTGAGATCATCTGCTGTGTCGCAGCACTCCTTAACTGTTGAGACCTTGGAGGATCCTGACCTGGCCTCTCTGCCCCTCTGGTCTCCAGACAGGGAGAGCCCACAGTTTCACGGTCACCCCCATCTTTGTGCTGATGGCACATATGGCTATTCCTTCCTGACCTTCCTCCTGAGCCAGCATTCTGTGCCACCCTGCTGCCTGCCAAGTGTCCTCCAAAAACGTCCACCCCAAACACGTCCACCACACACATCTTCTCTTCCACCTCTTGGATTTATCACCACATCACCTCCTTGCCTGAGTCTCTTCCTTCCTTGCTTCTTCCTAGCACCTCCTCCTCCCTGCCCCCACAAGTTATAGGGTGCAGGTTTAACTCTGTTTAGCACAGTCTTCCTCCTGCTGTCGTACAGGTGAAATGGCCTCCAGAATCTGGTTCCTTTTACTTCTCTCAATGCCACCAACCATGTTTCTCTTCATCCATTTACTTTCTCACATCCATCTGTGAGTGCTTGTAAGCAGTGTTGCTTTTTCATCCTGTTTGTCCATTTCTACCCTTTCAGGAGAGTGTGGTCATATATTATTTTTTAAGGGGCTAGAGAGATAATACAGGGGTTAAGGTGCTTACCTTAACATTTTCCCAATCTGGTTTGATCCCCAACACCATATATCCCCTAAGTGTTGCCAGGAGTGAGCCCTCGGACAGAGCTAGGGATAGACCTTAAACATCTCTAGGTTTAGCTCAAAAACTAAAAAAAAAAAAAATAGGGGCCAGAGAGATTATACAGGGGTTCAGGTGCTTGCCTTGCATGTGCCAACCCCAGTCCCATCTCCAGTAGTACATACGGCCAGGAGTAAAACCTGAGTGAAGAACTAGGAGCATGTCCCCCAAACAAACAGAAAGACCTAGCAAAAATAGTGGTGGAGCAATAGTACAGCAGGGACTTGCAGCTCGCCTTGTATGTTTCTGATCTAGATTTGATCCTCAGCACCATACATGGTCCTCTGAGGAGTGATCCCTGAGTACAGAGCCAGCACAGACTAAGTCCTGAGCACGGTTTTTGGCCCTAAACTCAAAAACAGAACAAAGAATTCGAAGTATGCATTGAGTACCACCGCTGTGCCCTCCCTTGCAGACAAAATATCAGCAACAAAACCCCAAATACAAAGTTGATCGTTAAATCTGTATCACTGTATCGCTGTCATCCCATTGTTTGTTGATTCACTAGAGCAGGTGCCAGTAATGTCTCTATTCATCCCAGCCTTAAGATTTTAGCAGCCTACTGTATGAACTCCATCAAACATGGTGTGGTAATTATGAAAATAGGTAAGAGGTGTCTTATGATGTGTCGGCCACGCAATCCAGAAAGCGGCCTGGAGCATGGTGGCGGTTGGGTAGTAGAGGTTGGCTGCCAGGGCTGGGTCCCTTGGGGTGGGGAGGGCTCTCGCCCACCCCCCTCTGGGGCACCCCAAATGAAAACAGCCTGGCGCAGAGTCCCAAGATCGTTATATAATATAATATATAATGATTGAGATTAGATTAATATCTCGTTTTTTTTGTTTTTTTTTATTTGTCCCATCTATTTTTTGTTTTCATTTTGGGCCCACACCAGGTAATGCTCAGGGGTTACTCCTGGTTCTGCACTTAGGAACTACTCCTGATGGTGCTCAGGTGACCATATGGGATGCCAGGGATCTAACTCAGATCAACTACATGCAAGGCAAGCACCCTCCCCACTATACTGTCTCTCCAGCCCAATTAATTGAATATTTTCTAGCATTCTCATTTGTTTCAGTCCAGCTCTTCACACTATGATTTGAGTGCTCTCCCTAAGGATATGGTTTTCTTCTTTCACTTTTCAGTCTGGTTAGAGTTACCAATTGTACCGCTTGATAGAGAATACAAGGAACTCACCATAGGCCTTATTGAATTTGCTTTCTTCATACACCTTGCACCTCTCCCTTATACGCGTTTCCATTATCATCCTCTCATCACTCCTTGGACCTCTGTCCCCGCTTCTGGTAGTGGGAAATCGCTGTTTCCCCCTCTGCCTCAGTACAGGCTCCTCCCTAAGCATGGAACGTTTCGTCTCTCTGTAGACTCAGTTCCACACAGCCCTGAGAATTCCCACCTGGACCTGAGCATTTTAGTGGAGCATTGATTTTTCTTATAGCCTTAGTATCCTGCTATTACTGCTTTTAGAACACACAGATGCTTGTTAAAAACTCAGAGCTTCCTCAGCTCAGGAACTTCTCATGTCTGTGTCCTCAGTGTTTGGCCCTGGCTCACACACACGGGGCATCAGTTTATTGGCTCAGAGTAAGTGCCACTGGCTTCCAGATGCCATTGGCTTATGTAGCCCAGAGCCAGAAAGATTAACAGCATCTCGGATCCATGAATGTATACGCTCTGGACTATGCGCATGAGAACATCTACCCCTGCCCACATTCCTACTATAGTACTCACTACCATTTCGTCCTCAGCAGAGACTTGTGTCATTCAAGGATGTGGTTGTGGACTTCACACAGGAAGAGTGGCACAGGCTGAGTCCCACGCAGAGGGCCCTGTATCGGGATGTGATGCTGGAGACCTACAGCAACCTCGTGGCAGTGGGTAAGAACAGTTGCATGGGGCTGTGCAGAACACACTCAAATGATCCCCTCTCCTTTTGCAGTTGCTCAAAGTAACGGAATCACCTAGAGCCTTTGAAGTTCCAAACACTTCCTATATGCCAAAAAGGACATTTATTTGGGGGGTGGGGGGTTGAGGAGATTGGTTTAGGGGCCATACCCAACTGTGTTCAGGGCTTACGCCTGGCTCTGCATGCAGGGATCACTATTAGTTGAGCTCCGGGAACCATATGGGGTGCTGGGGATCCTTGCAAAGCAAGGGACTTGCCCACTGTATAATCTCTCCATATGCCAGAAACAGTTTTAGCTATTCTTGAAAAATCATCTTACTTAGGGGGCCAGAGACACAGTACAGCAGGTAAAACTCTTGCTGAGCCAGGTTTGATCCCTGCCGCTTCATATGGCCCTTGGAGTATTCCAGGAGTGATCCCTAAGCACAGCCAGGTATGGTCTAGAAACCAGAAAGAGACCCCAAAAAATCTGCCCGAATGAGGTGGGCACTGTTAGTGCCACCTGTTGCTGTGGGGCTGCTAAGGCAGAGCCGCCTTGGTCAGTAAGGCTCCCCCTGCAGAGCAGAGGCCGGCCATTGGCACTCTCAGCTTCCATCCTGAGCTGCTGCAGTCAGTGTGGCTTGAGAGTCAGTGGTCCCGCATATCTGTGGGATTCAGGACAGGCTTTTTGTCATCAGCTCCCCAAACACTGCGTCTGGTGCAGCCTGTGTGCCACCTGCATGGCTTTGGGGACCACATTGCTCAGCAGGGTCTGGGGCATGTCCCGGCACAGGTTATGAAGGCACCAAACCATATGTGATCCTCCGGCTGGAGCAGGAAGAGGCGCCGTGGATTTGTGAGGCAGCATGCTCCAGCTGCCACTGTCACGGTGAGTGAACTGAATGCAGCCAGAGGCACGGGGGGAAATGTATACCATGGGGGGCTGGTATACATTTGTATAGGTATACCTGTGACATTTTGTTTAACACCGTGCTCTTAAAGCCTTAGGGTGAGGGGCTAGGGAGATGGTAGTGGGGTGAAGAAGCTGTCATTGCATGCTGCTACTCTGGTTTGATCCCTGGCATCCCTGGCACTGCATGGTTCCTTCAGAACCGGTAGGTGTGGCCCTGAGCACCTCTGGGATTGCCCTTAGCACCAAAGAACTGGAGCCACACTGAATCTTGGTGTCTAGCATTGAACTAACTGCTGGTATCCCCTGGATTGGCCCTGGGCCCCCTGAGTACCACTTGGGAGGCCCAAACTACCCACCACTTCACATAAAAAAGAAAAATCCTCAAGGCAAGCCAGGGTGATGATTCAAAGTATTAGAGAGCAAGCTTCGCATACTGGAGCCCCAGTTCTCTGGCCCCCCCCGATCCTGAGAGCACTACGCTGGGAATAACTGAAGTACTGCCAGGTTTGCACTCCCACCCCCAGTCCCTGAAACACACACACAGAGACAGACAGATAAACAGACACTCTCTCTCTCTCTGTCTCCCTCTCTCTCCCTCCCCCAGTCTCTCCAAGCCTTTGTAAGCAATGGGAGCACCTCAGCTTTCTTTGTATTTTTCACATTTATTTTGAGCTTCTGGGCCATACCCAATGATACTCAAAGGCTACTCCCACCTTCAATGCTTCGGATTACTCCTAGCAGTCACCTCTTGATGGTGCTCAGGGGACCATGTAGTACTTAGCCTGACCCTAGTAGGGCCTAGGCTATTCCTGAGTGTTGGGAGCCATTCTTAGGCTTTTGTTTCTCTACAACTGTGTCCTGAATGCAGATCCAGTGAGCTGTCTCAGTACATGCATGATGGCCCTCCATGTACCATGTCTGCCTTATCTGGATGTTTCTCCTTTCTCTGCTTTATATCTCACATCTCTGTATGTATTACTTTGTTTTTTTTTTCTCTAGAATCTCCATCTCTCTCCAAAAAATGTCAATATTCCTTCTCTTTCATATTCAGTCATTCTTACAATTAAGTGTCCTTGACTCTCTAATTCTAGCTGGTTCCTTCCTGGTCTCTAAAACTTTGCAGATGAATCATCTCACACCTGCTTGCTAGACCCTTGACCTTAGTTCCCACATAATCCCTTCCATCATCACAATCCCTTAACTAGAGGTGACAGGGACAGTTGTGTGGTTTTGCTTAGCTGGTCTTTTAGTTCTTATTATTTTTGAGGGGGCTACCTTTATTGGTGCTCAGGGCTTATTCCTAACTCTCTGCTAAGGGGTGACCCCTGGCAGTGCTTATGGGACCATATTGTAGTGCCGGAGACCAAACAGGAGTCAGCTGAATGCAAGGCACATACCTTAAGCTTCGTATCAACTTGGTATCAACTCTCCAGGCTTAGTGGATTTTAGGTCCCTCTCCCATCAGCTCTGTAAAATCCTATCAGGGCCCAGGCTACACCTGAGTGTTGGGAGCCGTTTCTTAAGCTTTTGTTTCTCTACAACAGTGTCAACCTTGCAAGGAAATTCTGTGTCATCTGTTCCCACACATTCTGCACCATTCATATTTGGTAGTTTTAATTAAATATTGTATTGATTTATTAACATATTAATTAGATATTTAAATAACTGCATTAAATATTATGTTAATTATAAGGAGCCATTTTCGTGCTTCTCCCCAGAATGAAGTCGTTGAATTACCACCATGCTGCTCTCATTTCTGTGTTCACAATAGTAGCTGTGACAGCATTAGCGTGTTGGCTCATTCTCAGTATTATTTGCTCTGTGCAGGGTCTGGTACATCTTTCAACTCAGCCTACCTTTACAGTAGTGCCTTCTCACCAGTGAGAAAACTGCCATATTGTGTAAAGGGCTGAGAGATGGCTCAAATCGCTAGAGCATATGCTTGCATTCAGTCCCCAGCGTTGCTTGGTTCTCCCGGCACACTGAAAGGAACCCTCCCCTCCCCAACACTATGCCAAGAATAGCTTCTAAGCCCCTAAGCATTGCAGAGCGAGACACTTGTCTAAGAACATACAGCAAACTAAGTTACTGAACAAGGATTTGAGCCCAGGCAGTCAGATTCTAGAACCGATACTTTTGTTTTATTTTTTCAGAGTAAATATTTATTATGAACATGAAAATTGCTATATTGTTGGACTGGAGAGATAGAACAGCGAGTAGAGTATTAGCCTTGAATGTGGCCAACCCAGAGAACACATACTTTTAAGCATCACACTCTTGTGGCCTTCGGTATATTTTAATTGGGGGTGGGGGGAAAGGGTACAGTTGATGGTGTGCTCTGTGCTCAGGCAACCATATATGTTACGGAAATAAAATCCAGGTCAGCCACATACTAGGCAGGCCAGCACCTTACCTGCTATATTCTCCCAGCCCTGTTTTGATTTTTTTAAACTGCTCGTTAGCCTCAAGGAAACCATTGTATTTTTGTCTCGCATCTGCTTTTCTCTGTCCTCTTTTAAAAATTTCTATAATGGCTATCCCAGGAAAAAGCATCTTGCAGCCGTGCTCTCTGGGAGTTCCATGCCCTGTTTCCTTGGCTAAACCCAGCCTTTGCCCTCCTAGTTTACTGCATGTTACCTCTTTTGAACTTTATTTGGGGGGGGTCTTCGGGGGCACATATAGTGATGATCAGGGCTTACTACTCCTGGCTCTGCACTCAAGAATCACAATCGCTCCTGGTGGTACTTGGAGACCCTATGGGATACCAAGGATTGGACCCAGGTCAGCCACATGCGAGGCAAACACCCTACCCACAGTATGATCACTATGGCCCCATGCACCCTTTAAGCTTTTTTTTTAAATATTTATTTATTTATAGCTTTTTTGGGGGGCTACACCTGGCGATGCTCAGGGGTTATTCCTGGATCTGCACTCAGGAATTACTCCTGGCGGTGCTCAGGGGACCGTATGGGATGCTGGGAATCGGCCGCATGCAAGGCAAACGCCCTACCTGCTGTGCTATCACTCCAGCCCCTCCCCCCTTTAAGTTTTTTCAGGCATTTTCTCGAGTAATTTTATTCCAGATCATAATGGAAAGAGTCATAAAGAAAGGTTTACTTTACTTTCTCCAGAAAACATTTGGCAAGTTAATGTCCGGAGAAAAAGGCGGCCAGAAGTACTTCTGAGGCAAGAAGCATTCATCAGCAAGAAAACAGTGACCAAGGAAAGGAGCCAGGAATATAATAAGTTTGGCAAAGTCTCACCTCTGAGCCCTGATCGTTTCCCTTCAATTTCAAACCTCAGTCACCTGGACCCCTATGGCAAGACCATGAACTATCATTTAGACATAATTGGTTTTAAGAGAAACTATTCCAAAAAGCAGGACGAGTGCTACAGATATGGGAAACTGTTGCAGCATACAAACCATGATAGAAGAGCCACTGGGGAAAAGCTGTGGGAATGCAGCCACTGTGAGAAAGCGCTCAGCCCTACCCCGGCCCTGCTGTATAAACCCGCGGTTGCCAGTTCTCTGGTGTACAAACGGAAGAGGGTGTCACCCACTGAGAAGCCCCACGTCTGCAGTGAGTGCGGGAAGGCCTTCTGCTACAAATCAGAATTCATCAGGCATCAGAGAAGCCACACGGGGGAGAAGCCCTACGGGTGCACGGACTGTGGGAAAGCTTTCTCACATAAGTCGACGCTCATCAAGCACCAACGAATTCACACGGGGATCAGACCCTTCGAGTGCTTTTTCTGCGGGAAGGCCTTCACCCAGAAGTCACACCGCCGTGAGCATCAGAGAACACATACCGGAGAGAGACCGTTTGTGTGCAGTGAGTGCGGGAAGTCATTTGGCGAAAAGTCATACCTCAATATACATCGAAAAATACACACTGGGGAAAGGCCATATCGTTGCAGAGAATGCGGAAAAGCCTTCAGCCAGAAGTCATGCCTCAACAAACATTGGCGGACACACACTGGAGAGAAACCCTACGGATGCAATGAATGTGGCAAGGCTTTCTACCAGAAGCCAAACCTTAGTAGACACCAGAAAATTCATGCTCGGAAGAATGCCTATAGGAACGAAAACATCATGATTGTGGGAAAGCCTTGAACAAGATCAATAGTTTTCATTGTTCCTGATTAGGAGAACTGGCATGGGTTTAAGGACCTTGTCTATGTTTTCCAGTAAGTGACATCACATGCCAGTCATGATACAGAATTGTCCAGATACTGTCATTTAAAATACACTGTAAGATACAAACAAGATCTCACTTTGATATATAACATTTTAAAAATGTATTCAATTGAATGAAAACAGAATACAAAATACATGAATAGAATGCGAGTACGTTATCACCCTAAGCCACATAACCACTACCCATATTTGAAAATGTACTTGTGCATTTAATATGGATTGTTATTGTCACTCACATATGTCACATTATCTGTGGAATGCCTTTTCCCATGCTTTTTCACTCTAAACATAACCATTGCCTTTGGGTGTCGTTTCAGTATGAAACAACAATGGTAAGTCTGAAGAGAGAGTAGAGAGGTTTTGTAGCCAACACAGCACCCTTGGGAGTGACCTCAGGGGTCGCCCTTGTCCCTGCAAAAGTTCCAACAATAATAATTTGGTGAACAACTAAAATGTGTTAGGTTATTATACTTGCTATGGTTTGTCTACCATTTTGTAATATATGTAAATAACATTTCTTCTTAACCTATTCCTAACACTAAGGCAATATTTAATTTTGGCAAGTCAGCCAAAACCCTATTATATTTTTAGTGTTAAAAAATTATTTACTGGGGCTGGAATTATAAATTATGAATTATAAAGGGTAGGGTACTTGCCTTGCACACGTCCAGCTGTGTCACTGACCATATATAGTCCGTTAAGCCTGCCCAGGAGTGATCCCTGAGCATAAAGCAAAAAGTAAATCCTAAGAGCCACTGGGGTGGCCCAAAATCCAAAACAAATTTATTTATGTTGCCTTTGTATTAATAATAATTTTAAAAATTAATAAATTATTTTAAATAAGTTATTTGATAAATATGTATTAAATAAGCACTGTAGCACTGTCCTTCTGTTGTTCATCAATTTGCTCGAGCAGGCACCAGTAACATCTCACAACAAATTGTGAGACTTGTTGTTACTGTTTTT
>JAOXYA010108643.1:0-10704 GCA_028565675.1 Sorex palustris | reverse complement strand
CAAAAGAATGGGAGTGACTCGGGAGCACTTTGATGGATGTGACCCGATAAACCTAAGCTCCTTGTGGCAAGGGAGAAAGGACAAAGCAATGTTACCCAACAGGAACTGTGTTGTATTATACATCTTTATATGCCATGATAATCAAGAAAAATTATAGTTTCTCCTTTGATAGAAGGTAAGCTGATACTTTGCAAGTTTGTTTCATTATATTTGTGTGAGATTGCATTTTTTTTAAAAAACATTCCATAATAAAAAGTCCCAGATTTTGTATTTTATTTTGCATTGCTTAGATTACCCAGAGGATGAAAGAAATGAAAATGATGCTGATAAACATCAGAGCCCCTGATCCCTTACAAAACATTGTCTTTTCTCCGTCAGGTGCTGAAGTACTAACGGCACAGTTTGTACAGACAGCAAGATTGGACAGGAAAGACCAAGATGATCCCATTTCTAAAGCTGTGCCAGCGATAGCAAATGCTAAAAGAGCAAGGAAGCAAGATAAATCGTTAGTCACAGCTTTTGTAAGGACGAAGCTGCCTGTGCAGAAATCTCCACAGAAGCAGAGGATAAATACAGTGAGAGACAACCAGAATCCCAGATTCATGGAGCCCCCACCACCTGGTAAGGAATGCTCTGCCCAAAATGTTAGACACCATCATTAATAAAGAGAATAAACGAAAAAGAAAATACTGTTGAAATCGACAAATAATTCTTGCTATATTCTTTAGCTTTCCTGTTATGAGTGGAATAGCACCTTTGTTTTGAGTTTATAAAGCCTAAACATATGTTTAATTACAAGAGTTAAAGTGACCTTTTGTTAATAATTAACTGTAGAAATAAGTAGTATCTGGCAGTGTTTTTCTGAACAGTAATCAGTTATAAAAAGTAAAAGATTATAAGTTGATTTGTCCAAAAAGGAATTATAAACAGTTTAAAAACTGTCATACAGGGGCCAGAGAGAGAGTACAGCAGATAGGGTGTCTTGCACTCAGCCAACCCAAGTTCAGCCCCTGGCATCCCATATAGTTCTCCTAGCACCACCAGGAGTAACCCAGTGAGCATCACTACTGGGTGTGGTCCAAAATAAAACGAAACACCCTGTCAAAAGATCCTGCATTTGATATTTTCTTTTTAACCTCCCAAGCAGGGCCCTCATGGCAGTTGGCAGCTCTCTGAGCTGGATTGCAGTGCTTTGGCCACTGATGTGTTGCTCAAGACTTGTGGTGTCAGACCACCAGGGCTACTCCACCCTGGCAGTGCAGGGGGTGGGCCACACCTAGCTGTGCTCATGACTTACTACTAGCTCTGTGCTCAGGGATCACCCTTGGCAGTGTTAAGGGGGATATATGCAGTGCTGTGGATCAAACCAGGGGTTTTCTGTGTGCAAGGCAAATGCCTTAACCCCTGAACTCTCTCTGGCCCACTGTATTTGATTTTTAAAGGTATTAAACTTTGGGGTAGCAGGGTGTGGCCACACCTGGGGATACTTAATGGCTGTCCATGGCTTTATGTTCAGGGGTGCCTCCCTGGCAGTGCTTGGGTGAGGGATCAATCCAGAGTCAGCTCTGTGCCATTTAAGTACCTTATCCCTATACTTTTAAGACCTCTTGCTCTGGTCCTAAAAAACATTAAATTTATTATTATTATTATTGGCAGGAGGGTTGCATCTGGCAATGCTCAGGGAGTACTCTTGGCTTTGCACTTGGAGTTACACCTGGTGATGCTTGGCATGCCAGGGATCTGGGATGCTGAGGATCGAACTGGGTCATACAGTGACCCAACACCCATCCCTCCACCAGTGTACATTTCCCACCACCAGTGTTCCTAGTTTCCCTCCCATCATTCCCTAATGCCTTCCCCACATCTCCCCGAAGAGGCAGGCACCTTTTTTCTTTCTCTGTCTCTCTCCTTTTGTCCATTATGATTTACAATACAGGAGCCAGGAGATCATCATGTTTGTTCAGGGAGTTCAGTATTTTTATTAGAAATGCACAGCTAGAGTAACATTTTTAACTTAGTGGCAGCCTTGGGGTGTGGACATGACTGCTGGGGCTTCCAGAAGTACAGGGAGGTTGGGGGAGGGAGCCCATCCTAACTCCCAAGAGAAACATGGAGATTTCAGTCACAAAATCTGCATACTCAAATTTTCAGCAGATTAATATCTCGGTGGGGCTGGAGCGACAGCACAGGGGTAGGGTGTTTGCCTTGCAAGCGGCCAACATGGCCGACCCGAGTTTGATTCCTCTGCCCCTCTTGGAGAGCCCGGCAAGCTGCTGAGAGTATCTCGCCTACGCGGCAAAGCCTGGCAATCTACCCGTGATGTATTCGATATGCCAAACACAGTAACAATTGTCACAATGGAGATGTTTCTGGGCCCGCTTGAGCAAATCAATGAACAATGGGAGGACAGTGACAATGACAATATCTCGGTGAGTGCAGCTGGGGGCATGGCAGTGACTGGATTGTGGAAGCAGGCCACTCCGGGGGGTTGTTTGGGCAGGCCCCCCTCCCAATGTACCTCAAGTCTTGTATGGATCTGAGATTAACTGCTGGCTTTTGATCTCTTGAGATTTATTTATGGGTCTCTGGAGCAAGGTTGGCGGAAAAGCGTACATGGTAGAAGAGGTTGTGGAAGCGACTGCCAGGGCTTCAGGAGTATAGGGAAATGGGGGGAGGTAGCCCATCCCAGCTCAGAGAAAGCCTGAAGAGAGATTTCCATCACAAACTCCACATACTGAATGATTTAACAGATTGATATATCTGTGAGATCTGTCCCAGGACAGTGGAGTCTGGCCAGGGGAGTGGCGCGATTTTGGATTGTTGGAGCAAGCGACTGCTGGAGTGGGGGTGGGAGCACTGGGCTCACGTGCCCACCTCTGATGTACTCCAGTCTGTTCAGCCTTATGCACAGGTCCGAGAAGATGTACTGCATATTTTTTATCTCTCTCAAGATTTATTTATGAGTGTTTGTGGGTGTGGCTCCTGCATACCTGAATTTTTGTGTTTTGATTTATCAGAAAACTTGGCCTCGAGATGTTGGAGTCCAGCCACAGGCATAGTGGCAACTTTGGGGTGTCTGGAGCCTGAGGGCCCCATTAGGCTGATGCTCTCACCCGTTGGATTCAGGTTGACCCACTGGGGTGCAGCGCCCTATGGGCCCCAGCAGTGATGGCAGCAGCGGCCCCGGGGTAAGGGCAGCTTACTTGGGCACTCTGGGAGAGCCACAGCCACCAGGCCTGCAGAACCTGACCAGGGGGCACAAGCCTGGTCCTCAGGTCTGTTGTCCAGCCAGTTGGCACTCTGGGAGTTTTTCCTCCATAATATGCTGCTGGCAGCATTCTTTAGGAGATGTCCTTGGGGCACTGGAAGGGAACTGCAAGTGCTCACATCGTAGGAGCAGCAGTGCACTTCAGGGCCGGCTGCCCGCAGTACTTGGGGTACCACAGCAGGAGCCGCAGGAGCAGCAGTGGAAGTTTTTAGTCTTGGCACAGCTTCTGGGTCCAGTGTGGGTGCCCTGCTGGCTGGGAGTTTCCGGGGCCAACCAGCTGCCCAAGCCAGTTGCTCATGCAGAAACCTGGGCATCACAGCAGTTTTAGGTGCCAGCCTGGCCTTGAGAAGTGCCTTTTTAAAGAATTGACAATCTATTTCAGTGAAATTACAGAGTTTCTGTGCCATTGTGCCCCACAGTTCAGTTCTCAGCTGCCGCTGCTCCACCTGTCCAGCCCCTGCGTACACGCTGCTGCCATCTCAGCTCTCTCTTCTCTGAGTTTATACTAAATTTTATGACTGATTCGGAAGGGTGCTCCAACTGTGAGTCAGGTCCCACTGAGTCCGGCAGTTACTCGGAGTGTGCCCCTCAGACTCTTGAAGCTAGCTCCCTAGCCCCTTAGTGAAGACTTCTGGAAAGACCATCATCCTGAAGCTTTCTGTGTTGGAGGCTGGCATACCTACCGAATGTTACTCTTCTGATTCTCTTTGGAAGTTCTGTGTTTCCATATGCCTCTCTCGTTTCCTGACACATCCCTTCCCTGCCAAACATGGCCTCCTGTTCTTTCTCATGTACATATTCTTTGTTCGCGTGCCCAGTTTCTGCTAGCAGAATCCTGCCTCTGCACTACAGCTTTCCTGATGCTCTCTGGTCTTCACTGATGTCTTTGTTTTGAGTTTCTCAGAGCATTGAAATTAATCAATATGGTGTTCCCATCATTTGCTGTATCTTGGCTCTGTTTTTTTCCAAGTAGTTTGTAAATGGAAGTATAGATCTACACATAATGCCTTGTATTCTTGGCTATCTCTTGAATTTTGTTCACTGAGTTGATGCTCAGATATTTGTAAGCTGATTAATGGGGGTGGGGGGGAGACTTAGTTTGGTATTGTCATAAAAGTAAATTCCAAGTACGAAAGTTTGCAGAATGCATATTTAAAAGTAGTATGACTTGTATTACAAAATGTCTGTGTATGTAGTATGTCACACAGCAACATTTCAACTTACATTTTCCCTACCATTTCTCAATCTTCTATGTGCATCTTTTTATTTCTTTTCCTTGAAATACCAAAGTATCAGAAAAATCATATGATTTTATTACTGAAACTGATGTCTTTCTGTGCTTTGGAGAAATATCAGTGCGGTCTTCCTGTTTGGGGTGAAGGTGCCTTCCTACGTGCTGTTGAAGATGCCAGGGGCTGCTCAGACTGGGCAGTTCAATGTGACGGCAGCGCTGTGGGGCTGCTGGGACATGGTTTGCTGGGGTCAAACAGATTCTGTTGCAGGCTCCTCCTCTGCCTCTCAATGTACTTTTAAATAACTGCTTTGTTTTTTAAAATTCTGTTACTTTATCCTTGTCTGCTCTTCCCTGTATTTCTTTTCTTTCTTTTTTTTTTTCTTCCCTGTGTTTCTTTTTTGGGTTGGGGACCCATACAGCAGTGATCAGGGCCCTTCCTGGGTCTGCTCAGGCAGTGCTCAGAACAGATTCGGTGCCGGGATTTCAGCTGGGGTCAGTCGCATACAAGGTAAGTGTCTTAGCCCCCCTACGTAATCTCTCCGGCCCTTAATCTGTTTTTCTTAAATATAATTAAAATTAATCAAGAACCTCTAACAATTTAGTAAGTAAATTTACTTTTGACCTTATGCATAACTGATACTCTTTTTATGTGGTCTGGAAGCTAGGGCGGAGAGAAAGCCCAGGGTTAAGGCACTTCCTGTGCATGCACCTGAGCCTAGTTAGATCCCTCAAGCACTGCCAGGAGCTAGCCCTGAGTGCCGCTGGGTGTAGCCCAAACCCACCCCTACAAAGGCTGTGGAAGCAGTAACATGAACAAAGATAGAACGGAATTACTATCAGTCTCAGGTCCAAAAAGTAAATTTCATTATGCTAATATAACCTGTGCCCAAAATAATAATTCTTTACTTTTAGGTCACTTTCTTCAACTGATCTTTGATTATTAATATTTTGTAATTTGGTGTGTGTGTGTGTGTGTGTGTGTGTGTGTGTGTGTGTTTAAGCCAGACCTAATGGTGCACAGGGGACCCAGACTGAATCTACGAGCCCTGCCATGCAAAGTGTTTGCCTTGCATGCGGCCTGGGGTTCGATACCCGGCATTCCATATGGTCTCCCAAGCACTGCCAGGAGTAATTCCTGAGTGCACAGCCAGGGGTAACTCCTGAGCATCACCAGGTGTGACCCAAAAAGCCAAAAAAAAAAAAAGCTGAACAGTGTTTGATTGGCTGATTCACCCTCCCTACTATACACATAAATCCTTTTCATTTTATTTCATGACCTTGGAGAATTTTTTATATGAGTTAGTCATTGGCATTTTGCTGATAAGTTACTAATTGATTTCAGCCCTGCTGCTGCTCATCTTAAAAGTAACACATTTAACTGCTCTCTGTATGCTCCCAGGAATTGGTATTATTCTGAACTGGACTCCCCTAGGAACTACATTTACGAATTCCCTGCTGGGGACAGGGTGTGTGTGTGTGTGTGTGTGTGTGAGACGGAGAGATATGCACTCCAGATCAAGAGCCCCTATTGGACCCCAGTTTCATATAGCTTTCCAGGCAAGCCCTGGAGGCCCTGAGTACCCCCACGCTGATCCTAATGGCCTGAACTGAGCACAGAGCCATTCCGTTCTACCCAGTTGGCAGAGTATTGCTCACGTCACCCTTGGTCCCCTGAACACTAGGCCTCTCCCCACCCACCCATCCTCCTCTGGCCAAAAAAAACAAAATGTTTAGGGGTTGGAGAGATAGCTCATTAGGTGAGTGCTTGCTTTGCATCAGAGCTTGATGTCTGGCACCACATATGGTCCCCCAGTCCCCTCCAGGAGTTATCCCTCACCACAGGGCCAGGAGTAAGTCCTGAGAACCAGTGGGTGTGGCCTCCAAATAAAAATAGTGTTCTGCCAGTGCTAAAAGTAAACTACTGAGAATGCCAGCTTTTTAATTTAAGCAATGGCATGTATTTTATTATGCTCAGGGGTTACTCCTGGCTCTGCACTCAGAAATCACCTCTGGCGGTGCTCTGGGGACCATATGGGATGCTGGGAATTGAACCCAGATCAGTTGCGTGCAAGGCTAATCCCCTACCCACTGTGCTATTGCTCCAGCCCCTGAAATCTTAAAACTTCTTTGTTTTTGATCCAGATTTGCCTTTGCTCTGGACTTACTACTTGCTCTGCACTTAGGAATCACTCCTGGTGGTATTTGGGGACCAGTGGGGTGCCAGGGATTGTACCTGAGTGAACTGCATGCAAGATAAGCACCCTGATTGCTGTACTATCTCTCCAGCAACTAATACACACATTCTTACTACTTGTTTTTCTGGTAAATATGTTGCAAGAGATCCGGGAGTTGAGAGCCCTCACTGTGGGGATAAAAGTTCATTGTGCAAACTGCAGCATCTGAGGGTTTTTTGAGTGTCTTTATTTTCATCAAGCCACAGTAACATGGCAAAAAATTAATTATATGGAAAAATGCTGTTTTATCTTTTTTTTCCTTTATACTGAAGCCATTGAAGAAACTACTTCACATCTTCAGTCAGAAAGTTCATCGGACGTTCAAGCAGATGTTACAAACACAAATTCAGGTGAACCAGAAAATGTCACAGTGGCCCCCAAAGATCTCCCTGAAAACATTGTCAGCTGTGACTCCCAGGCCCTAAATATGTTAGCTGACCTAGCATTAAGCTCTGCTCCCTCTGCCCCCCCACCCTCCAGTCCTAGGAGTAGTCCCTGTTCTCCCGAGTTATCACAGAATGGTATTTTGAGTTCTAAAGAGCATTCTTTGCGAGGTACATCTGACCATGAATATCACAGAGGAGTCAGAAGTCCAAAAAGTGGCCTATTGACTGTCCTCCCCACTGATGAGAAGAGTCTTTCTGTGTCGGACCATGCTGGCTGCCAGGAGGAGGAGAGAGCGCTTTCGGGCTGCCAGGGTCCTTCTGCAGCCCCGTCGGCACTTACCGAGGAGAGGCTGGAAACTTCCCCAGATCAAAACTCCGTTGTTGCTGTGGAACATTCTTACGCCCTTCTCCATGTAGAGCATTCGAAGCAGAGTTCTCAGCAGAGAGGGGTGGCTGGCCCTGGCTTCGCCAAGACTGGCACAAAAGGCCCTGAAGCAGGAACTCCAGTGGGAAAAGTAATGCCTTTTCGGCATCAGCAGATCATGTCTCCTCTCCAGAAGCTTCCTGGGAACCCTCTCCTGAAGCGTAAGACTAGATCGCTGTCTTCCAGCCTGAGAGATTTTTGCTGCTCTCATACTGTGTTTAACTGTGAAGGGTCCTTCAAGGTCACTTTCAAGTGTGAACCAGAGTATGCGTTCAACTTAGACAGCAAGTATACCAACAACCCACTGGAGAAAACAGTACTGCGAGCATTACACGGGTAAGCATTGAGACACCTGCTGCCATGAGTTAGGAATAGGGGGGACTGTTGGGGCCAGCTTTGGGAAAGGAGGGGACTTCTTGTATGATAGCACTGTCAGGCCATCTTATTTATTGATGATGAGAAATATGGGAGCGGTCTGCTACTGTCAGTGATCAAGATGGGAAAAGTGCGAAATAACTGCGGCTTTGGAAACCGCTTTTCAAACTTGAAATGCTCCTTTGAAGCCCTTGTGGTCATTGGATTAGAATATTAAAACTAGAACTTAAGGTAAACTAGTTGGCTACAGTAATAACGTTGGAAAGAAATCCACCCGGCCAAGAATGGTCAAGTTGCTCTGAGTGAACAGTTAGACATGTACAGAGGGGTGGGGTCAGAGTAGTGGCCGTGGTGCAGGCCAGGTCTTGGCATCCAGCCCACGTGCTTCCTGGAATTTCTGTGCTTTGGAAGTGCTTGTGCTGCAGGACAGTGCTGCTTAGGCCTGAGGGGTGAAGTTCCCTCTCACTCTGTATCTCTGCATAGGTCCTATGTGCCCACATTTCTAGCCTCCTCAGGGATGACAGCCTTGAACAACACTGTTCAAGTGCGGTTTTAGTCATGCCTTCGTTATGATGCAGTGTCTATAGAGGTTTCACTTGGTGAGTATCACATCTCAAGTAGCAGCCCCTCCTATTAACAAGTAGCATTAGCGCAGTTTGTGCCATGACTCCACTAGTGGAACATTTCTCATATAAACCACTGAATTGGATCCAACTTCTTGCATTCTCCTGGTTAAAAGATCATGCTCATGGGGTTGGAGCTCTCTGAGTGCTGACAGCGGGTAAGGCACTTTCTTTGCACACAGCTGACCTCGGTTTGGTGTCCAGCATCTCATATGGACCCCTGAGTACTTCCAGGAGTGATCCCTATGCACTGAGCCAGGAGTAAACCTTGAGTACCTTCAGGTATGGCCCTCCCAAAACCAAATAATATTCCCGTGAATAAGTGCATATAAATAAATCTCCAACTACTTCGAGGGGCTTTTATTTCTCCTCAGTCCCCAGTCAGTGTCAGGACTCATCCCACTCCAGAACTCTGCTGCCCGGCAGCTGGAAGGTGGTTGCTCCCAATGCTTAGTATTATACCTTAGGGATTCTGGAGACTTTTCCAGAATTAAAGTTTAAAATTCTACCGAATTTTCCACAGAGTTACTTGAACCTACAGGTTTTCCCAATTAGGAGACACAAAAATAGAAATTAGATAGCCGGTCTCAGAAAAAGCGAGGAGATGACTGTGTTGTTGAAACATTCATATAATTGGCAGATTGAGTCCAGAGATCGTGTGGTTAGAACAAAAATGTAGGATCAGGAGTCCAGAGGTCTGTGTCATCTGCTCACCACCAAGATTGCTTTTTAGTTTCCTTCTATCGCAGTAATGATGGATTTAGTACTGTGTTGTTTTTGTCTTTATTTAGTCTTGTATATATTTGTATAATTTTCTTAAGTGAAAACAAAAACAAGGGTTAATAATGAAGGCCCTTGCTTTTGATAAAAAAAAGTCAACTAAAATAACCACTTTGGTGCTTTGTGTCTGTGCCTTAAAACTGCAGGCCCTGGAACACCAATCTTCCTGACAACGTGGAAGAAGTAAAGCTCCTGCTTCATATGTGGGTGGCTCTGTTTTACAGCAGCCACAACAAAATTTTGCGGTCATCTCGAAGAGTGGTTGAACACAGCAACCCAGCAAAGTATGTGTCTATCAATAGCACAGTAGACTCTTTTGAACTCAGTGAAAGTGAGGACCCCCTTAGTGTGGACACACTTTTGGAGGATAGTGTCACCCCCAGGGCTCAGACGGCTGCAGTGTTCCCCGACACTAACACGGTGCTTCCTCTCCTTAAACCACCGTCAGCCAGAGGCTTGGGACTCTGGGTCCAGAATGATCAGGAAGAAGCATTTACAAGAGAGGCCCATTCAGACACTCCACAGAGACAAAGTTTTGTCTGTTCTCGTGAGAGCGAGGTAAGTGAAAATGAGTACTGTGCTATTACTCGTGATTGAAGAACATTTGTTTTTTGTTTTTTATTTAATTTTTTGCTTTTTGGGTCACTTGTTAATGCACAGGGGTTATTCCTGGCTCTGCACTCAGTAATTACTCCTGGCAGTGCTGGGGGACAATATTGGATGCTGGGAATCGAACCCGGGTCGGTCACGTACAAGGCAAATGCCCTACCTGCTGTGGGATGCTGGGAATCGAACCTGGGTTGGCCACGTGCAAGGCAAATGCCCTACCTGCTGTGGGCACTCTAGCCCCACGATTGAAGAACATTTATGTTTCATATGTGAAATCATTACAGGGCAGGCATTGGGTTTGGAGGGAGGAAGCTTGAGGGAGGAGGGGATTCTGGGGGACCATATTGGATGCTGGGAATCAAACCTGGGTCAGCCACATACAAGGCAAATGCCCTACCTGCTGTGGGCACTCCAGCCCCACGATTGAAGAACATTTATGTTTCATATGTGAAATCATTACACGGCAGACATTGGGTTTGGAGAGAGGAAACTTGAGGGAGGAGGGGATTCTGACTGTGTTAAGGGTTATACCAGAAGTGACACTTGGTTTCCCTGAGTTGTAGTTTTTTGCAGCCGTAGTGTTCTAAGGTTCTCAGCTGAAGAAATCCAAGTTGAGAAAGATCACAGTGATTATTTGATTTGCGAGCTCACCATAAGGGTCTCACTTAACAGATCTGTGTCATTTGGGGCAAGTTATTTCTTTTTTTTTTAATGTAGGAGTACTGCTATTTATTCAGCCACTGATTAGCTGATTGAATTGGGCATGAACTC